>JADBJO010009363.1:109146-128447 GCA_016801955.1 Conus betulinus
GTGGGGGTGAGTGGATGGGTGGGCTGGGTGGGTGGGTGCCTGCGTGCGTGCGTGTGTGTGTGAACGCGAGCGCGCGCGCGCGTGTGCGTATGCGTGTGTGTGCGTATGCGCGCTCGCGTTGGTTGTGTGTGTGTGTGTGTGTGTGTGTGTGTGTGTGTGTGTGTGTGTGCGTGCGTGCGCGCGCGCGCGCGCGCGCGCGCACGTGTGCGTGCGTGCGTGTGTGTGCGTGCGTGCGTGCCTCTTTGTGTGTGTGTGTGTGTGTGTCTGTGTGTGTGTGTGTGTGTGTGTGTGTGTGTGTGTGTGTGTGTGTGTCCGTCTGTGTGTGTATGTGTGTGTGTGTGTGTGTGTGTGTGTGTGTGTGTGTGTGTGTGTGTGTGTGTGTGATATTTATCCGACCACCATACTATAAATATGTATGTCCTTTCTTATTGTTCGATTACTTACGGTCTTTAATTCGTGGAAATGAAATGTTTAAAGACCATCCACCAGTCTCTTTTAGTTCCAACTTCGTCTCCATCCCTTCACAAGCTCTGTCTCTAGGATTCCGTTTGGAACGAAAAACTATGTCTATGCAAAAGCGAAGAATGTTTCTGCTGCTTTGTCAGAAACTTCTTTACGGTGTAATGGTGAAATCGGGCCCTCTTTCTAAAAGCTCCTTCCCTTCAGGGGACGTTTGAGTGACCGTTGAATTTTCTCGGTCACTGAGAAGTCTCTTAGGGGGGAATTTAAAGGAAATCCACCGAGCTGTAATTACCAATTTTGCACACACACACACACACACACACACACACACACACACACACACACACACACACACACACACACGCACGCACGCACGCACGCACACACGCACACATCACAACCACCACCACTAAACCCACCACCACCACCACCACCACCACCATCATTATCACAATCGCCACTTGTAAAATATCATCTCCATCACTACTACCGCATTACCCCCTATCGTCACCACCAAAACCCCATCTTCTCCCCTACTATTCTGCAAAATTAATAAATATTTTTTTCTCATAATGAAAGGGAAAAACATGTACATGAATGCTCCAAAAACAGTATTCTACATTACCATGAGAAAGACATCTGCCAACAGAATATGTTTGAACACAATTGGTAATTGGTAATTCGCTTATATTTACATTTTCTTTCACGTATATCCACTATGGCTGTCAGCGATCATAACTTAATTATTGTCCACACATATCGTGTTCATCATCATCATCATCATCATCATCATCATCATCATCATCATCACGATCATCACGATCATCATCATCATCATAATCATCATCATATATCATCATCATCATCATCATCATCACAATGTCAGCAATGATGATGATGATGATGATGATGATGATGATGATGATGATGATGATGATCCATGCTTCTTCGATTTAACCGCTTCCCTCTTTTGTCCAGTTTCCTTCCGTAGATTCAGTTTGTCAAAAAGACCAAATTGTGCACGCAGATCGTTTTTCAATATTTTGAATGGCATTTGTCCCGCCTGAAGAAGACCAACGCATCGAAACACGCTGTGTCTGTTTTGTGATTTATTTTTTTTTTTTCCTTCGCAGAATCTATTTTTGTTCTTAGCTTTTACAGCACGCTGCAGTCTCCAGCTGTTGTTGCTGTGTAGATGTGTCCGGTATGGGGTATAATATAGGCAAGCTTGGAACATCCATTATTGGGGATGTTTCATTGTTTGTTCTGTGTGCTCTGTGCTGTCGTATCTGCTAGGCAATTCGGTGTCGTAGGCAGCATTCGTTTGGTGACATGGGCGTGTGTCCATTTCATCATAGGAGCGAGAGTTATCCCACTTGTTTGTTGTTTATAATTAGAACTTCATCTTTTCTCACTTGATCCTTCGTGAAGATGATTGTGAAGGTCTCTCTCTCTCTCTCTCTCTCTCTCTCTCTCTTGATCTGTCTCTCTCTACTCAAATGTTTCTCACGTAGAACCAGCCTAACTATATGATGTGTGTAATATTATCCTAAACGTTTATCACATTAGACACCAGGCATTGCCTCTGATGGGCACAATTTCTTTCCCAATGGAATTCTTTCCCGTCGGCACTTCTGGGATACTTCCCTATAAAGAGAAGGTGTTGATGATACTTAAAACATAATTCCATACCACGCAGATTCATCATCTATAATGTCTTGTGCCTTTTCTACAATGTTTAAAATTTTCACACACACACACACACACACACACACACACACACACACACACACACACACACACACACACCTTGTATTTTGTACGAGATATTGTCCATCACGTGAAAGTCGCCTATATTTTACGTCATTGCGCTAGCGTCGTTTCTCTTACAATAAAGCGTTTATCCCACGTGGTTACATCTATCCTCAGCAGACACGCGTGTGTTCGACATGCCGTGGTGACTACGTGCGTCTCGCAACATTATAAGTATTCGTTTATTTATTTCATTATTGTTTATTTATTTATGTATTTTTTTTGAATGGGCAAGTCTTGATTTTAATATTTCGATCACTTTCTTCTCTCGTGCTTGCCCTTGTTTGTGAGTGATCACAGTCCACAAATAGAAAATAGGATTGACAGCAGAACTGAGGGGTAACACGAAGACAACCAATGCCTCGTAGATGCCAATGAAAACAGCAATACCATGTGAAGTCATTAGTGTGGCCACGCCAAACGAAAACCAGCAAACAGTGTTGGCAGCCACCAGTTTTCCCAGCAGGTGGACTGAGGAATAGTACGGGCCTTTTGATCTGATCGAGTCTTACTCTATACTCCGGGATTTGCCTGTAAACAGCAAACTGACTGACAACGATAAATAAACACAAAATGCAGTTCATCGTCACAATCACCACAAACCACTAAAACTTTGGTAAGCGTTGTGGTAATATAGACAAAGCCAGGCGGCACAGACCAGACTGACCCTGAAGACCCCAGTGTGACCGACCTGGAAGGAGAGGTATGACCGCCAACAAGGTGCCCACAAACCATGTCGATGTGCAGGCTTTGGATGTCGAACGTTCATCAATACTGAGGGAACTGTTGGGGCAACAAAAGACGACAAAGTGATCTAGCACAATGAAGCAAAGAATCAACATGGACACTTCAGTGGACAGAATGCAAAGGAACCCTGCCACCTTGCAGGTTCCACTCTGGGTCCATGACTTCTCCATGAGGAGGTACTGCCCATAAAACAAGTTGTCTGCTGCTAAAGTGATGCTGACGTGACCTCCCATGCAGATGCTAGCAAATGGTTGGTGGACAAAGGCTGTCACGAAAGTGTTTGCAAATGTGTCCTTGACTGTGCTTGAAACAACGAGGCAAAGCAGGTTCCCTAAAACAGCAGAAACACTCAGGAAGCAAAATAAAACAAGGTACAGTTCTGTCGGTAGTAATGTCGCACATGATGAAGCGCAGTTTGAGGTGCTGAACACTTTATTTCATTCACCTGTTGAGGAAGTACCTCCGGGCAGCAAAATTTATAGTTCGGAGAAAACACCTTGCTTAAACGAATGGACTTTGAAAATAAATCCAAAGGAAAGCGAATTATTGGATTTCCTCGTAAATCCAGTTCAGACAATAGAGGCATGTTTTTAAAGCCCAGAAAATCGATGGATTCAATGATAGAAAAAGATGAATTCAAACGCTTTGCTTTGGGTAGAAATGCAAATGACAGATTGCCCAGTATGTTAACTTGAACATTGGACATTTCCACTGTCCTCAGTGCATAATATATTCGTTTTAATTCTGTCTGAACTGTTTGGGTGATTGGATTATCCATCATTTGCAGAGTTTTTAGATGTGACAATTTATAAAAGACATCCATGTTTATTATTTTTATCTGATTATTTGTAAAATCTACAGATATAAGGTTACTAAGGTTTATTTGTGAAATATTGACAATTTCACAATAAGACAAACGAAGGTGAATAAGATAGACATTATGTGTCAACTCACTCAGTGAGATCCGGGAACCAGTGGCGTCCAGGTATCGAAGGTGAGGATAGCTTTCAGCAGGAAATACGTCACTGCACAGGAAAGAGTGACCTTGACACCTACAGCCTTGAGGACAGGTGAAGTCACACATCAGTTCATCATCTCGTTGTGGACACTGGGCCCAGCCGTCGCAGAGATGGTCACGATAGAGACACACTGTAGAAGCTCGACAGTGGTATAGTCCAATACATGTCACTGTCTCACAGCCTTGTTCGTCCTCTCCGTAAGTACAGTCTGAAAACCCATTGCATCTGGTGTAGACAGGCAGACAATTCAACGGTTCAGTTATGCATTGGAAATGGATATCAGGGCATGAGTCATCCTTTTTTAGGATTTGATATGTAAAATATCCAGAGCCATCCAGGTTGATAAACAGCCGTTGTTTTACGTCCTCGTCATTGACGTGAGTGCAGTGGGGGCACGGGTTATCAGAGTCCTCAGGACAGTCTCTCTCATCTGAATCATCTGCACAGTCTGAGAACTGGTTGCACCGCTGGCTGTGTAATACGTACTGAAAATCAGAGCACCCGAATCCCTGATGTAATCGGTGCTCACAGAAAGATTCGTCACTGTGATCCTGACAGTCTGAACGGAAGTCACACACCAGTGTGTGCTGCAGTGTGGCGCTGTCATCATCACATCTAAACATGTGATAGACGGGGAATGCACCCCCCTCAGAAAGAACCTGACCAGTCTTTGGCTGATCAGTCATGTTGGAGAACACTGAAACCAACAAACAGTTTTTCTTGCAATGACTTTGGGGTCACATGACAAGAACACGTGTACACTGTGGTTGCTTGGACAGGCTAGTAAACATTGCAGTGTGGGCACTGCGATAAGTTGAAGGTGTTCAAAACGAGCCAGTGCAATAAGTGAACGAGACATGTGAGGTTTTGGCAGTGGTGTTTCGCATAATGCAGTATAGGTGAATGACAGGGAGGTTTGTTTGGCTTTCCATTCCTCAGTTGTCAGTACTCTACTCTGTCGTGATGGTAAATAGCGGTACGGTGTAGACTGGAAAGAAAATTTGGGGCCCATAATATACATTAAGGTGTTGTCAGACCATTTCCGAAGTTTACTATACATAAAAAAGTGCTTTGTGCCATCCTGCCATATACCCTAATATAATCTCAAAGCAGCCGAACTTTCGGAAAATATGAAGTGAGTCTTCTTGTTCCCTTTTATTTTTCAGTGTTGCCAGTGTTCCCTTGTTATCCTGACACATGCGAGTAAACACATTATGATTTTGTATTGGACTGCATGTGATTAATTTAAAACATTTGTAACGTGAAGCCACCAGACCCTGGCATCCAGAACTACTAAATGGGCAACGCTCTGTCTCATCCCGACCATCCTCACATTCAGGCTTTTGATTACACATGCACATGTTCTTGGAATTTAATGTAATTCCTTACAGAGCAATTGAACAGGCCACTGGACAATTTCTGTGGAGAGTCGCTCAACGCTAGAACTGCAAAAATATATTTTGAGATATGCGTGAATAACGTACACACAAATTGAAACATGAACTGAAGATATGATTTGACAAAAATGACAGCTGGTGCAAAACAATCAATACACATGTCTGTCACATGTTGAATGGATGTACCCAGTTCTCTGTAAGCCACTTTAAACTTCCAGCCGTAAGAACACAAGCGAGGCTGGAATGTCTCTTGAACACTGACCATGATCACACTCTCAGACGGAATTTTTAGTTTTTCGTGAACGTATATATCAGGAAATATGGAACTATAACATATCCCGAATGTTCAGAAATGTGGGCTATAACCACTGTCATTGTTTTACTTGGCTTAATCTCAACTTGAATGAAAGATTTGTGCCTACTTCTGATTTGCAAACAGTTTGTGTCCGAATAGAAAAACATCTCTTCAAGCCCATGAAGATCGCAGGTGATCACAACATTCCTTCGTCCCCTGCATGTCTTTATTTGTACTACCCACTTGCTGGAACCACACCAGTAAGCCAGGCGTCGGACTTGAGCTCGTGCATACGAACCTGGTGGTACCAGACTCTTTCTTTCACAGAAAAGGGTGAATTTTCCACAAACCCCGTAGACGACTCCTTGGTTTTCTCCTAAGTATGTCATACCATCCAAAGCCTTACATGACGATACGTTGACCTCCATGATGATAACGTTTACACTGGACTGATTGAAAAGGTGTTCCACATCTCCACATTCATCACTGAGCTTCAGTGAATGGCCACTGGTGTTAAATTCCCTATAGTTTTCTATCCCGTGATTCACCTTGTCTGCGCAGGTTACAAAACGTGCCCCCTTTTTTTCTACCCAACGTTAGCACCCCCTACCCCCCTACACACACACACACACAGAGAGAGAGAGAGAGAGAGAGAGAGAGAGAGAGAGAGAGAGAGAGAGAGAGAGAGAATCATTCCTGACTTTCACATCACACTCTGAATCCAGCACCTACTGTCATCTACATACCTTTTTGCCAGTGTGATACCACATGCCAACTTTTATGTAGTGTGTGTTCTCGCCAGCATATATTGTCCTTACAATATATTGTTGCCTGCCACAATATATGCCAGTGACAATATACAGGAATACTCTTTTCACCTAATGTCACTAAACACATATTGTCATCAGCATATATTTTCGTCAGCAACAATAAATTTGAATTTCATAGCACATATAGTCACTGACACATATTGCCGCTAGCGTACATTGTTGTTTGCGACAATAAATGCCGAGTTTCACGGGCATATTGTCACCGGCAAATATCACAGCTACAACATTTTCTAATTCATTTCAGTGGTTTATTTAAAGTCTGTTCACCATTGATGATATTAGACGAAAAAAAATAATCTAAAACGTCATCACTATCTAACAAAGCTTAACCTCAAAATAATAATAAAAAAGTAACAGAAATAACTTATTGAATTAATAAATATAAAAAAAAAAAGAACGCATCAAAGCAGCTTGGCAATTTTAGATTGTGCGATAATAGTAGCAATGTTTATGATAGTAGGGCTGGACAATATTTGACTGATATTTTTGGACTTTGATGTCAATACAAATTTTCTAGCCAGTGACAAGAGATGTTGATTTGCACAGCATATGTTGTGCTGGCACAAATTACCATCAGCATTGGATTCCCGCTGGCGACAATTTATGCCAACTTTAAGGGTACATAATTATTGTCGTTTGTAAATATACTCTCCACGACGACAATATATACCGACTTTCATGGCGCACATTGTTAGCAGAACACATTGTCATCAGCAGATATAGTATGTTCTGTACCATAGAGGAGAATAAGACAAGCATGGGGCTTTTCTGTTTGCTTTTTTTTTTTTCACTGAGATGCCATCTATCTCCAGCAGCGTCATGACTACCCATCCACAAGTAAAACTATTCTACATCACGGTAGCGAAGATCTATGCTCCTCATCAGACAAATAGGGTGACTGGACTAAAGAAGTCAGTTCTCAGCTCCAAACATGGTCAGCAAGACGAACTAGAGAGACACCCTCATGATTAGGGATGCCTGGAATACCAAAGTTGTCACAGATGCCCAGGAGGACCAGAAGAATTCCTGCAGCCCCTGCTGTGATATCAAACCCCTGCACCCACTGGCATCTTCCTGCATCCATGTGTGAGACATGAACCTCCGCTGTGGATCTGGAAGAGAGCCCTACCCATGGCGATGGCATGTTGTTACAAGATACTAAGTGCCAGATAGGCTGATCATTTTGGCGACGAATGAGTGTGCAGAGACCGTCAAGCAGGTCGTCAGACTATGCCAGTATCAATCAGCAGTTTCTGAACATCGTTTACATTTCAAACCTCAGGGCTTATTGTACTGACTTTGTTGTTTATAGATTGTACTACCTTGAATACTGTTAACTGTACCTGTGCTACGATTCACACGGCACGTGGTTACCTATCAGGCAAAAAATATTTCTAGTTATAGACTGGTCACCTTACTTCCCTGGTCAGTAAAGTCATGGAATCACATATCATTGTGAAGAGAACATAATGCTATACCATTTAAATCAAGCAGTACTTATAAAGAGTCTATCTGCCAAAAGTCAAGGAGTCAAACTAATAATACAGATTAAATGCCATTTGCAAGGAGGAAAAGTGCATTAGCAATCCCCCTTGAAGACGTGAAGGTTTATGTTAGAGTTTGAAGAACAAAAAGAAACACCTGAAGGTGCTGCTGGGGAGGACCCAGTGAAGCACTGTCCTCACCTTCTTTTAGAGCAGTCCTGTACCACCCTTGGAGGCCTGCGCTGTGTTGACAAATGGGTACAGGCACACGCAGGACACTCCATTAAGATATCAAGGGACATAACTGCTCCTGAACAGAGGTAAATCAGGCTACAGGATGCAACTTGTAACAGCCTTAAAGTAGCACTCCCATGAGTGTACCAGCCCGTGCAGAGCCCACCGGCGAAAAAAAAACACCACCCTCCAGCTGCCGAGCACACCCCACAGACCCAACCACCCCAGCCCACAGACAGATGAAGACAGTGCAACTCCGGACACAGCCAAGCTTTCGCCATACGGTCTTATGTGCCCTCAAGAGAGAATCCAAAGTTGTAGTCTTTCCGACTGTCAACAGGGCTTTCCCTGTGGTCAGTGGGTCTTTCCTCACCATCACTGGACCTTTCTCCAGGGTCAGCCTAGTTAAGGCAAAGAAGAAAAAGAAACACCCGAAGGTACTGGGGAGGACCCAGAGAAGCACTGTCCTCACCTGCCTTTAGAGCAGTCCTGTACCACCCTTGGAGGCCTGCGCTGTGTTGACAATGGGTACAGGCACGCGCAGGACACTCCATTAAGATTCTTTTTCTTCTCCTGTTAGAGTTTGACATTCTACACTTAGTTGCAAAGTGAAACGACTGCAGGCGGAAATCTACACAAATCTTAAATAAATGTCAGGGAACCGCCCAGAGAAACGTGGACAAACGAGTCACAAGACACAGAGGACAATACCGTATATACTTTCAGTTTAACATTTTGCAACTTTGTTTTCACTCATCTGCACTGACTCTCTGTTGAGACTGGCTAGTCTCTCTCCATTTCGAAGCTTGCTTGGAGCTTTTTTTTTGTTTTGATATCATACGAACAGCAACGGGTCTTGCACGACCTAAAGTATTATTCTTTATGGAATATGCATGGGGACATAACAGAAACCATACTTCTTGTCTTGTGACTCGTTTGTCCACGTTTCTCTGGGCGGTTCGCTGACATTTATTTAAGATTTATTCTACACTCATCTAAACTTAAGGATACTGGGTTTGGGGGAAACACGCGTGATTATATATATTTTTTTTTTCTGGCTAACAGAAGCAATTTCGAACGTAAATTACATTTGTCAGCACACGCCGTACAATTAGGTAGTCCTCAAGGATCCGTAATTACTTAAATTTCAATTAATTGTAAATAAATGTCTTGCCAGGTCTTTTTTTTAAATCAGACGAATGTTGTCTAGTATGTCGATGATATTGCTATTTGATTGATATGTTCAATTAGGAATGCAACAAACCCCAGAGTTCTTGTTGTTATTTTTTAACACATATGAAATGTATCAAATGGAAATTGACAGCCTTAGCAAAATTAGGATCATTAACGGATTGGAATTTTCTTTAGAAAAAGCAAGTATATTTAGCTTATGTTTAATGATAGCTGCATTGCCTTAATCTTTTACAATTAACATTAAGTGGATCTTTTTCATGGTAGCGATCAAAATCATAGGTTTCTTGAAAAATGAAACTGTGGTCAAAATCGAACAGGACAGAAGTATTGATTACATTTTTGTCAGTGGCCAGAAACAGCCTTCATTTTTTCAAAGATAATGAATTGATATGAATGGTGAGAGAGCACAGCAAATTTCATTCATTTAGCAATATCTCTAGTGCTGAGTAAACAGACTTATGATCAGACGATAAAGATTTCTCTGCTTAAATCATATGCCCAGTAAAGTTTCAAAGTTAGGACAGCACAGGCGCCTGGGGTCAACCGATGAAACTTACAGAGGAGCTGGTAGTTTACCCTTTGGTGAATACAGAAAATCAGCATGGATAAAGTAGACCATGAGAATCTCTGCTGTAAATTACAATAATAACAAAGAATTGTAAACAACTTCAGACACTTTCTGAAGAGAAGTCCTAAATATCTTCCCTTTCTACCTGCCATTCCATCTCTCTCTCTCTCTCTCTCTCTCTCTCTCTCTCTCTCTCTCTCTCTCTCTCTCTATATATATATATATATATATATATATATATATATATATATAATTATAAACAAAGCTTGCTCTTATGTCTCAGATTGTAGAAAAAAGGGGGGGGGGGGGGGTTGATAAGCCTTCATATCTGCAGTGGTAGATGATTCTGCCTAACTGACAGTATGTGCTTGAGTGGGTGAATTGGGAATAATAAATGCTTCTCAAAATGAACCTTCAGCAAGCTTATAGTCTCCGAAGCGGGAGACCTTCTAAAATGGGGAGGAAGCTCACTAACATATAACTCCTGGTCAGATACCGATATTTCGAAACCTGATTGTTTCACCTCAGTGACCACGGAAAGTGGTAATTTGACTCCTGTGCCTTTTCGGTTGTAAGAAGAATGCTATACCAGAAAAAGGATGGTGTGCAATACCGTAGTATGTGTTTGTTGAATTTTTCAAAAAACTAAGTATATATATATATATGTATATTAATCCATAAATATTCTATATTATGAAGGCGCACAGAATGCATCCAAAACACCTCTACCTGCATGAGAATTGAAAGGCAAATTTTCGCACCGAGTTTGCATCGCCATACTCCGAAGCGTGCCCCAATAACTTGGCATCAGTAGCGAGGGCGCAGGTTTCAGAGCAGTATGTCAACGCAGTTAAAGTTGTCACCAGTAGATCTGTCAACCAACCAGGGAAAGCATGTGCTAGTTTTTCAATACCTCACTTAAAGACGCAAAAGTCATTTTCTCTTTAGCATAATGATTGAATATTTACAGGTGAATTAACGCGTCAATCATGGTTTTGCAACACGTTGCAAGTTTACCACTGGTTCTTTCCGAGGCCTTGTTTCATGTCAACTTCAGATCTATCCTTCAAACCATGAATAACAATCAGAATGGAGAACGACATGATTTTTTTCAGAAGAACTATTTTACACGTTGTCGTGGAATGTCAATGAATAAAACAGGTGGCCCAAATGCTAGGTTGAGTGTCAAAATTCATGTCGCCCAACACCTTTGAGGATCCCATTATCATCACATTACACATGTCGATTGTTTCAAAGTAACGTTTATTCTAGGCGTGAAAATAGAGAAAATAACCTTTGTATCAAAACATGCATACAAGGTACAAGACACCTTGCCTGTATAAAATACCAAATAAGATTTGACGCATGGAAAACATTCTTTTAAATTGTCAGGTATGTGCGGTCAAATTCTTTTTCCATCAGACATACTCTTTTTGATTGTCTTCAGCTAGTTCCAGATTTGAGAGAAGAGAAGAGGGGAAAAAAAAAAGAGAAGAAGAGAAAGAGATTTTTTTCCGAAGGTTCCATGGGGACCAGGGAAGCACTGGCTTCAACTGCTGAACCACTAGACATGTTATTTTGAGTGTTTTCAGTTAGTCAACATTTAATCAGACGATGATCTTATGCTGATGTAGATGGTGTCTAATACAAGGAAGACAATTTGAACAGCAAAACGATTGAATTCATGTTTTGTTGGACGCAGTAAAAGAAGAGCCTGCTGATTGTGTATAGTACCCCCCCCCCCCCCCCCCCTTCTGTATATAGCCTGTCTGTAGACCCAAACCCTTTCCACCTCTTCACCCATGTGCCATCTCAGCCTCATCTAGAAGTGAGTATTGTATGATCGCATATTGGTGTGTATGCATTTCATCATAATTATGTTTTTCTCAGCGTAGCGTATCTCTTCATTTCCCATATCTTTTTCCTTCATGTAATATAACAAAGAAGTGAGCACGCATTTAGTACGATATACTTGCTTCCTGGAAAAGGTCCAGACCTTCCTCACTATCTGAAAGGCAGCGTGACGTCAACGCTACAATGACGCCAAATCATGAATCGTTGCTCATTGCATTATTCATTGCGTCGTTCATTTCAACATTTGAACTTCGTACTCTGAAGTTAATCTGGAGTATTCTTAAATGGTTTTTTAATCCAGACTGCTGACCCAGCCAATTAAGATTCAGAAAGAGAAGACCTTTTGGAAAGCTGTCCATTTCATCAACTAATGTAGAAGTCCGAGTCCACAGTTACAGTTTAAGTCCCAAATGCTGTATATTCTCTATTGCACTCAAAGGTGCACATGGCTTTTGTCAGACGATCAGCCAGTACCAAAACATATTCACCCCACAGTTCAGCCCTTGGTCCATACTATACCTGACTGGTCTCATGTCCATTACTTTTTTTTCTCTTTTACTATGCAAGCACGACCCACATGACCCTTCAATTTCCTGTCATCTGCTAGACTTTTCACTCCAAAGTCCTAGTGCCCTACTATTGGCGAAGAAACACAAGGAGTCCACAAGTCATGCGTCATTCTGACATATGGCGTTGAACTAATGTACTGACCCCAAATTCCAGGATAAAATAATCTTTTTCACATTTCAAAATTTCATTTCACAGAGCCATGACGATTTTCATATGTTCAAACGTTGATGTTACTACTTGATCTATGCTGTAGCTCTGAACTCTGACCTAAACCATCTTGCAAGGCCTGAGGAAACAATACAGACGTAGTTTACATACAAGGGGCCTAAGCAGATCATGACTCAAAGACCTCGAAAATATGAGCCTTCGTAATTCTGCTCAGATAATTGAAAACGTGCGTTTGAGCTCACAAAATGATGCAAAATTAGAGGCACTACTGATATATACCATTTAAACTGATGCGTTACCAGAATTTCGTTTTTTTTTTTTTTTTTTTTTTTTTTTTCATGCTTTCTTTCTTTTTTTCCCGGCAGAATGGTGAACAGATATTGAAATATTGTCACAAATAGTCTCTTTATGTCCACCATGCATGTAATGAATAAGGCTGTCTGTACGAAAATACTGAGTTGATAATAAAAACTAGATCTATGGGACACTACATTGAAATGACAGCCCAGCAACTGTATAAAATTTTAACTTCAATTCATGCCTTCATATTTAGAGAAATCGATTATATTCTACCAGTTTAAACAATGCTTTCTCTAATAAGCGAAGAACAGGACCTGACATTCAGACCCTGCAACTATCCTAAGTGCTAAATCTCAAAGTGTCCGAGAGATAGCCACATGGTAATTATTGCGATAAAGAACTTAAGGACATTTGATGAACAACTTTGCCAATGCACAAAATACAAAAACTTTATGATTGCTGGCTAGCTGTCTAGCTAGCTAGGCAGACAGAAGCACAGATAAATGGATTGATAGATATGTTGATAGATACACAGAGAGACAGATATAACCATAGTTAGATAGACAGACAGACAGATAGATTGTTTTTCTTCAAAACAGTTCTCTCTCCATAGAGTAATCACAAAGGAAAGAAAGGAAAGTGTTTTGAATGCTGAATCCTTGTATACAGAAGAACCACAAGAAACAAGCAGTTGTGTGACCCATGCATTGCACATTTTAACGAATCACAAGAAACAAGCAGTTGTGTGACCCATGGCATTGCACATTTTAAAGAACCACAAGAAACGAGCAGTTGTGTGACCCATGGCATTGCACATTTTAAAGAACCACAAGAAACGAGCAGTTGTGTGACCCATGGCATTGCACAGTTGTGTGACCCATGGCATTGCACATTTTAAAGAACCACAAGAAACGAGCAGTTGTGTGACCCATGGCATTGCAGCAGTTGTGTGACCCATGGCATTTTAAAGAACCACAAGAAACGAGCAGTTGTGTGACCCATGGCATTGCACACCTTAAAGAACCACAAGAAACGAGCAGTTGTGTGACCCATAACATTGCACACTTTCGTTCACAGGGCCAGAATTCCATTTATTATCCCCAAGCATAGGAAGACCTTACGCCAATTCCACGTGCCGTTCGGGCATAAATCTTCACCAAATACACGTCTAGTATGTTTTCCAAATGCATCAATAACATTAAGAATGATGGATTCCGGATAAGTGTACTGTGAAATGTTTCTTACTACTGTAATTTGACAGTTACGTTAGTGTTGATGGTGTTGTCGTGGGTGAATCAATTAGCTGCATATGTCCATGCCATATCATGTTAGCATTTCATCCTTTCTTTTAATGAGCTTGGCAAGTTCCACTCTACCTAGGCCATTATCATCATCTGCGAAGCAAAGGTTTTTGTGACGGTTCTTCTCCCAATGCTGATGTTCCAGTGCATCATGATGCAGTCTTAGGGTAGATTGAAAAGTGTACAAATAGAAGACAGCCCAGACCAACTCCTACCGAAGTATAAAACCACTCTCCATTAGCGCCTTGTTGAGTGCTGCGTTGGTTGCTTTGGAGTGCAGTTAATGAATGGTTTTGATAAGTGTTTGTAACATTTCTTAGTTTAGCTTACAGCGCCTCCTGCTTAACACTATCTGTTACAATTTAAAAGGGAGACAAGAGAGGGGGGGGGGGACGGGGACGTTGTGAAAGACGTCATGTCAATTATGACGCGTTGTAAGCCTCCTTTTATTTATTGCTTTTAGATCTTTGTAGTTTCAGTCGTCGGTGTAGTGCTATGATTGATTTGTTTAAAACGTTTGGAAAGTGAATGCATGCCCAATTGTTCAGTATTGTTTTTGGATCTATTGATAATGCGATTGGAATATTCAAGATAATGTTAGAATGTTCACCAGGTTTCCGTAAGTTGCTTGTGCTTTGCCGAAAGTTCGAGAATGTTGTAGAAGCTGACCGAATTACACACTTGCATATGGTCGTCACGATTTCATTGGTTAAGTTTACTGATACACAGAATATTCTAGAAAAGAATAATCGAGTAGGTTCGAGAATATTCCTTTAATATCATACAAAAGAATGAGAGCTGTGCGACTGAGAGAGAGACACACAGAGACGAGAGAGAGAGAGAGAGAGAGAGAGAGAGAGAGAGAGAGAGAGAGATGAGATGTGTTGAAGAGTTCTAGTCTAGAAGTGTTCAAGTCTTCATTGAGTTTGAGTCTAGTCGACGAAAAGCTGCCATTAGTTGAATATTCGCTGCTGCATGTACGATTGAGTTCCTGTAGGACGTATTGAACCTGAAGGTCAGTGGTTTGTTTTTGTTCCTATATTCTTCAACGTTTGTAAATAAAAGAATCCTCTTAGTTTCGATACCGCCTGGTGTATTTTGTCGTCTGCAAGCTGAACATCTACCACATGATCTACAACGAACTCTTACAAGCTAGTGTACTGCACTTACCATGTACTGAGGAGGTCAGCGCATCCTAGCATTGTAACACTATCAAACGCGTCCTTAGAGTCTATGATGACCAAGTAGAACTTCCTCGTGTTAGAGATGTGTTTAGCTGTGCATACGTAGGTTAAAGATCTGTTTGATAGCACTTCTGCCTTTGAAAAGTTCAGCCTCATCTTCTTCAGCAATGATGGAACTGTTTACATTGGGACTTTATTTTCACCAAGCCTGGTTTGCCCATGTCCCGCACAACTGCTCACTTGTACCTTTTCAGTGCAAAACCATACTGCGCCATAGCCCAGCCCTTGAAGTGAGCCACAGGCAGGCCAAACGTGGCCACACTCCAAACAGCCTTGAGTTTCCAGACAGAGGGAAAAAAAGTCCTCATTCAAGTATGGGCTGATGAGGCCATTCAGAAGAAGCTGGACTCCTGCACTAGAAATACTTTTATATTTGCTTACATTAGAAAAGTTATTGCTGATGAACATAGAAAAAATGCAAGTCAAGGCCATGAAGAAAAAAAAAGAAGCATTCTAGTAGGCCGATATAAAGAGCTGAATGGAAGATACCCGTGCCCCATTTACGATGGCCCACAGTCGCTCGTTTTCAGCCAAAGCCGTGTTAATGCAAAGCGCCATGCAATCATTCTATGCCATGCCATGCCGCACTTGTCCATAGCTAGATGTAAACGCAACCAGTGATATCTACTTACAGCTGTAACCTATTCAGAAATAAAATTAGCACACTTTTGTGGCATTGCTGGTCAAATTGACCATGTCATCGCTAAGGCAGTGTTGGAGATTTTCGTTCTTGGAAAAAAAAAATGACGATTAGTGATGGAGTTTAGTGGGCCTTTCAACAGTGTGCCAGATTTTGGTGAAGATGGGGACTTCGAAAAATAGCTACTGCATTGTGTTTGTCCTGAATGGTGCTGCCATTGCTTTGTTTCTGTCTGGTCAGTTCTTTTACAACGTTGAGCGCTTTTTTCTGTCGTCTATCCACGTCTAAATACTTTTACGTAGTCCACAGTTCTTTTGAATTTCTGAATTTCTCGATCAGTCCTACTATTGAAGTGCTGCATTTCTCCTTTCCACCTCACGTTTCTTGTAGAATTCCAAATTTCTTTAAATGCCAAACATATGAAAAATTTCTCGTGATCAATGACTTCTACTTCCATTGGCTTATTCCCAGATTCTTTGTGGCAGTGTTGGTCATCATTTGGTTACAATTGTTTGTGAGGAGTTCTTGAAGCAAAATTTCCTTCTGAAGCTGCTTTAAACTGTTCAGCAATGTCAGAAACTTTCACTTTGTCAGGATCGACTTGAAATGAAATGGATGTTTTACATCTTCTTGTGCAACAGTTTTCAGCTTATGAATTTCTCACAGCTGCAAGTTTTACTGTTATGCACACCCATGTTTTAGTAGACTGGTGGTGGGAAGATGTGTAGTCCAGGTATGAGTGCGCATCAGTAGGTTTGTAGAAGACTGAGGTTTGAAGCAGTCCATCTTTGAGGGAGATGTCCAGGAAGTTAACCGACTGTGAATGGTGTAGGTCAGCTGGATGGATGGATGGAAGGTCTGAGCAAAGTTGAGAAATTCTGGAGGTCATGTTCTGGCATGGATGTGGCTCCCAATCCATCATCTATGTATCTTTTGTCGAGCTCTGGTGTTGGGTCTGTGTAAGAGGTTAGTAGGTGGTGTTCTAGGTGTCCCATGAAAAGGCTGGCATAGGATGGTCCCATTTTAATTCCCCCATAGCAACACCACTGATTTGTGAGAATGTATGGTTGTTAAATTCAGAAGTATTGAGGGTGAGGACTAATTCTGCAAGTCTGACCAGTGTAGCTGTGGGAGGGTGTTGTTGGTTTAGGGGGCCGTTTGTTAAGGAAGAATGCGAGGGCCTTCAGTCCATCAGCATGAGGGATGGAAGTGTAGAGAGAGACGACATCAAGTGTAAAGAGGAGGCTGGGTTGAAAAGTGGGATCTGTGTTGTATGAATTAATCATGTTAAGTGTGTGTGTAGTGTCTTTGAGGTATGTGGGGAGGCCTGTACTATGGGTTGGAGGAGAGAGTCTAAGTACTGTGAAATGTGTTCTGTAGGGCAGCTGCATGCAGATACAATGGGTCTGCCAGGTGTATTGGTTTTGTGTATTTTAGGGAGCAGGTAGAAGGTGGGTTGTTTGGTGTCTGTCATTATGAGGAGTTTGGCTGTCTTCGGTAAGTTGTTATGTTTGATTTCTTGTTTAACTGTGGTTGAGATGAGTTTCTGGTGTTGAGGGAGGGTCGATACTGTGAGTGGTGTATAGAAATTTGTGTCTGACAGTTGTCTGTGTGCTTCTTTTATGTATAGCTGTTTGTCCCAGACCACCACTGCACCACCCTTGTCTGCTGGTTTTATGACAATGTCTTGTCGTTGTCTCAGTGATTCAAGGGCTTTTTGTTCATCCCGTGATACTTATTGACAATTTTTTTTTTTTTTTAATAACATTTTGACCATTATCAGTATCCCTATCAGTAATATTATTATCATCATTACGACTTTGACTCACACATTATTTCCTTTCCGACAGCCTCGTTCTCATTCAACGCCTTCCTTGCGCTGAACTCAGAATCAAATCTGAAGCGATCAAAGCTAAGTGCATTTTCGTTATTTTGTCCATCTTTGTTTCACCTGAGGAAGACCTAAGAGGTCGAAACGCGTTGTGTGTTGTCTTGTGACTCGTTTGTCCACGTTTCTCTGGGCGGTTCGTTGACATTTATTTAAGATTTGTTATGAAAAATTAGACAAAAATAACTACAGTAATGTAACTTACGATTATGATTATAATGTTCCTTAATGGACTTACGATTATGATTATAAAATGTCTTTAATGGACTTTCCAAAAGGTTTCTCGTTAATTTAACAAGAGAAACAACTGGCAACAATCTAAAAAATCAAACACATTAACATGCCCAGTGTCAGCACTTGGTATAACACCATTCAAAAAGGGTTTCGTTAGTTCACAATCAAAAATCACACGTTGAACTGAAAGATCCCCAGGACATATACACTTAACAGTCTGGCAATACTTGGTTCATAGGTAATTACATAAAAGTCTAAAAGTCAGACTTGAAACCGTTCGGCTAATCGACTCAACGTTTGACAGAGTTTGCTGACGAGGTTTTGATGAGGAGCTGTATTGACTCCAGAAATCCCTCTCCATTATATGACTAATTTCCTTGTGTGACAAAGCACAATCAACCTTATTACTACCTAATATATTCTTTGCTCCACTTTTTGCTGCTCTATCTGCTTGATCGTTTAAAACGAAGGAGGTGTTCGATGGAACCCAAGAAAATACAACATTAGTACCTTTCATGTAAAGACAGTGCAACATGTACTTAATCTCAAATTATAATTCCTCTCTCTGTTGTTTTTCAAAATAATGCAACTTTTTAATACTGACTGTGAATTAACACACAAACAGGATATTAAATATTGAGACTGGCAAGGAAATTAAATAATTTAATGCCATCAGGACAGCAACAAGTTCAGCTGTAAATATGGAATGACCCTTACCTAAATAATATGATTTTCAGCTTTGAAATCTGGAATTACAAAGCCAGATCCCGCACTACCATCATCAAGAACTGAGCCGTCAGTGTATACTTTCAAATAGTTGGTAAACGTTTCTACCATGTCAGTTTTGACAGATGCTGCTAACACATGCGCTGACATCGCTTTATTCAGATCAGATGAAAAAATGTTAACTTTTACTTCCGTTAGTTCCCAAGGGGTACTGGCGGAACCAGCACGCGAGGCGCTACCTTGTGTGGGTTAATCTTTGATGAATTAAAACGATTTTTTCTGTGCATTTTTTGAAAAAATCAATGTCGGATCGTGTATTTAACTCTTCAAGGTC
>JADBJO010009363.1:130030-135030 GCA_016801955.1 Conus betulinus
ACGGCCACAAAGCTACTTCGTTATTCCATGGTGACAATAGTGGTTCCTGAGCCTCGACTGACTTGACAACAATTCTCTTCAACCAATTGGCCAGTCTTTAGCGATGTCACGTTGCACAGCAATAACGAAACTGGTCTTGTTCCCTCTCACCGAATAGGTGATAGCCGGTGGAATTGGCTAGCCCGACAACCTGTTACCATGGAAAAGGACGAAAGGTCACAAAGCGTTCATGAGATCATATATATCTTTGTGAGTCTCTTTTTTGTTCCCCTCCCGACGTTCTCTAAATCGCTTTCCTTTGTGCTTACAAGGTATTTTTTTTCGTCTTGGGTACTCTGATCAGACAATGTAGGGTCCTATCAAGCTTGCATGAATACACAAGGGAGAACGCCTTCAGTAGTTCCGGGTGGGACTAAAACCTGTGGGAGGCATGCGTGTCCGTGCAGAGTCTCGCTGTTACTGGCGGCGGACACGGGCCACCAGACTTGAACGCGGTGTATGCCTCATCCTCTATCAACGGATAGCACCTATTACAGGTCCAAATGGCCGAGAGCTCACAGGTCGGGGGCCCCCGCATCGCGATCCATAAAAGCTGCTGCTCGGGGTTTCTTGTTGTGTGGTGCTTGGCATTGGATTGGGTTTTTTGACGCCTGCGAGAATAGGTCGCCGGTTTTCTGATCAACAAAACACACACACGACACACACACGGGGGGGGAAGGGAGGCACACACGCACACACACGACACACACACACCCACTTAATTAAGAAAGCACATAAGTCGAAAGCCGACCGGGAGGAAGCATGGGGCACGATTCCCAAGAAAGGCGGTCGATGGTCCACTTGAGGAATGTCGCAAGGAAAGATCACAGGTGTGCAGCTGAGGGCAAGGTGTTCAGGCCGTAATGTCGGCGAGACAACGGTTCTGAGACTGTTGCTATTATTCCAGCCGCACTGGGTGGTACGACTATGGCCATGACGAACAGTCGGAATTTTTCCTGCATAATTCCTGTTTGGATCCAGCTTCATGTTGAATTGTTGATGGTGTCCCAATACTTGCTTCAGGTTTCCCTCGTGCACGTGTGTGTGTGTGTGTGTGTGTGAGGTGTGTGTGTAGTGTGTGTCAAAAATCAGTGGGAAAAGGAATTCTGGTTGTGGCGATCTCGTACCGACACGTACGAGGGTGAGTATGCAGACCGGTCTAATTAGGCTAGTGCTTGACAATTGTATGGACTATTTACATAAAAAAATAGAAGAGGGGACGAGCAGGAATGGGTTACATAGAAAAAAGATAAAGGGGGTGGGATAAATTATATGACACGGGAAGTTTATGAAAATTAGACAAAAATCAACTAAGTTATCTGACTGTACGATTATGATGCTAAATTTCGCTGCATGGACGTACGGATTTGGATTTAAAGTTTTCCTAATGGACTTTCCAAAAGGTTTTCTCATGTAGATTTACCCGAAAGCAACCTGGCAAAGAATCGAGAAAAGTCAAGCACATTACACATGCCCAAGTTTCAGCACTTGAATATCAACACGCATTGCAAAAAGGGTTTCGTGTTGTCCAATACAAAAAATTCACATAGTTTAACTGAAGATCCCCACGACATCCACACCTTAACAGTCTGGCAATACTTGGTTTCAGAGGGAATGTCGCATAAAAGGTCTAGAATGTCCGGCTGTAACCGGCCGGCTCTCACAGCAGGGACGGATGTGACTGCGATTTCTGACGGTTTTGATTGAGGACGCGTGGCATGGTGACTCCAGAAATGCCCTCTCAAGATAGTGACTAAGTTCCTTGTGGTTAAAAGTAGCAATACAACCTTGAAGAACACTACCTAATATGTTCTTGTGCTGCCCCTTTTTGTCTGCTGGGGCTAATCTGCTTGGTCTTTAAAACCGTAATGAAGGGTGGTCGGAATGTGTGCTGACCCAGAGGGAGTCCAACATGTTAGCACCTTGGTCAGTAAGACAGTGCAACCTGTACTTTCTGCAAAATAATGGATGTCTTTCTGTGATTTACAAACAAGGCCACGTTTTGGAATACTGTACTGGTGGAGATCAACACGAAAACGGGAGGTATTAATATTGAGACTGTGGACAATGACATTAAATAGTTGTAAATGCCAAAAAATTCCGGACAGCACCAAATTTCAATCTGTAATATGAATGCACCTTACCTAAATATATAATTGTTCAGCTTTGAAATCTGAATACAAGCCCAAAGACCCGCACTACCATAATCACGGAACTGATCCTATCAGTGTATAGCTTTCGAAAGTAGTTTGTAAAACTTAATACATTCCAGGTCAGTTCTGTGACAGTGATGCTGTGGGAAAGCATACGACTGACTAAATCCCGTTCTCTGGTAATTTTAACAATAGTGGTAAAGAGAATCCCATCGAACCACCAAACATATTATGATTTCCCGAACCGACCGGCTACATTCATTACTTTACTGGGGGTTCTGGTGATGTTCCTTGCAGACGATGTCTCACTGGTGGAACATCGTAATTTAATTTGTTTGTTTTATTCGTTCGGAGGCATTGTAATTTTTTAAAGTTTGTTTCTTCATGAGTTTTCATTCGTTTATCTGGATTTTGTTTTAGTTTAGCATGTACTTCAAATCATGACTGCAAGTGCTCATACATGCAGGTATGTTTCTTGTAATGAGCTTCGACAACCATTAACATAGGGTGGTGGACCCCCAAAAGAGAAAAAAAAAAAACTATATTGCATCTGTGGCAGTGGTGAAAAATAAAGATCGTAAGTAACAACATTCCATTCGGTGTTCACATAGCAAATGTGCGAATGAAGCGGATTTTGTTTCCTTTTGTATCCTAAAGCTCATTTTACCAATCAAAATGAAAAGATCTTTTGAAGCAACCCAAAATCTCAGGAAAAATTGTCCCCCTTTAACATCGCCACAAAGTTCAAAGTAGTGAAGTAATTTACCTCTAATCAATGGTGTGGTTACTAACTACCCCACCCACCCCACTACAATGACCTGAGATTCTGATTTAGCGTCCGACACTTGGACTTTACTATCGCATTAACATCATCTTCGTTGAATGATAATATCTACGTCTTATCAGTCTTGACTCTCTGATCAAACGGTTCACTGTGATACTGTGCCTGTGCTACATTATACGGACGGAAAAGTTGTGTAATGATTAGATTCATCAGTGAACCATCACTGATTCCCTATGAAGGGGTTCTAATGCAAGCGTTGCCATGACGATGATGTCACCCAGCCGTTATCAGCAGCTGAAAGCAATTCATCAAATATTCCGAGTTCTTTTGACAGCTGTCAGTGGCAAGAACATAAAACAAACTCATAGATCACCTGAATGTCACAACGATTTATACGTTTTGGAATAAGAAAATTCCAACTCTGTAACGCTCTCTCTCTCTCTCTCTCTCTCTCTCTCTCTCTCTCTCTCTCTCTCTCTCTCTCTCTCTCTCTTCAGAAAGGGACCTTTAAGCGTCTCTGTGTGTCCGTCTCTCTCTCTCTCTCTCTCTCTCTCTCTCTCTCTCTCTCTCTATATATATATATATATATATATATATATATATATATAACATATATATATATATACCATATGTATATGCTGAACAATAATACGTAAAAACAATATGTGTGCGTGCGTCTGTGCGTGTGTGCGTGCGGCCTGCATGTGTTGTGCGTGTGTGCGTGTGTGTGTGTGTGTGTGGTGTGTGTGTGTGTGTGTGTGTGTGTGTGTGTGTGCGCGCGCGCGCGCGCGCATGTGCGTGCGTGCGTGTATGTATGGTGTGTGTGTGTGTGTCTGTGTGTGTGTCTCTCTGTCTGTCGTCTGTGTGTGTGTGTGTGTGTGTGTGTGTGTGTGTGTGTGTGTGTGTGTGTGGTCTGTGAGAGACGAGACTGACATCTGTGAAGCACAAATCTTCCGGTTCTTTGATAACCATCCACTGGACGCCGGTGATTTTACCATCTGGTGCATTCTTCATAATCCAGTTTATCACCAACAGAAAGATGATTGGTGAAAGAAGGTAGCCCTGTCTTACACCAGTCCGCACCTGGAATGGATCAGATAAGTTTCTGATGTGTATTATTTGACTGGTGGACTTGTCAAGCAATTGCTGAAAGACGGTGATGTATTCTGGTGGAAAGCCATAGCAGTGCATAAGCTTTCAAATGACTTTATTGTCAACGCTGCCAAAGGCCTTCTCAAAGTTAGCAAACTCTGTGTACAGGAGAGACTGCCAAAAATGATGGCTCAATGATCATTCAGTGTGCTGCTATCCGGTCTGCGCATGATTTTTCTCATCAAAAACTAGCGTGTTCTTCTTGAAGTCGTTTACCTAGGGCTTCCTTTAGTCTTTAAAACATTATACTTATCAAGTCTTGATTTGAAGTGACAGAAGCAGGATTCCTCTTCAGTTGTTGCAGGAGAGGAGGCCACCTGTTTTTTAGCAGTTTAACAAGATGTCCGTTCTCAACTCAGTGGCACTTCTTGTTTTACCCAGGCTTTCTATAAGAGCTGAATTAGCATTCCAGTGCTTCAGGAGGTGTATTCTCTGGGCCTGTTTCTTTCCCTGTTTTGAGGGAACTAATGGTTTGAGTGACTGAAGTATTAGTTGGGGGGGGGGGGGGGGGGGTGGCATTGATATCTACAGGCTGGTTACTGGCAGTATGTCTGGAGGCTCAGATGGGGAGGGTCATTTGGCCAGTCTTGCTCTCTGCTCAGTCTCGTTGATGATGCTTTTGCAGTCTTACTGTTCATTGACTGTATAGGACTATTCTTCATGGCACAAAGTGATCTTGTCATATCACATGGTCTTTTCATATTTCTTTGTTCTGTGGCTACTTCTGCTTCTCCAGTGAGATCAAGGGTGAATTTACATTGTCTTTTCTGGCACTAAGTTTTTGTTCAGCGATTGATTTTCCAGCACTGTGCTCATAGGTCTTACTTTTGTTTCTGTTCTTGTTCCAGGGTCTGGTTAATCTTTTCTTTTAG
>JADBJO010009363.1:140030-145030 GCA_016801955.1 Conus betulinus
TGTGTCTGGTCAGTTGTCACATACACATGAAAAGGGCGGTATTCACCTAGTCACCATGCCGCATTTCTGCCTCTGTTTGCTTGCAATGATAAGATCTCCACATTGTCCTACACTCTTCTATGTGACTACGTAACAGATTGTCAAGACGGGAGCGATGAAATCCATCTGTAAACATCCTCTTTGTATTAACAAATTTATGTGTAGAAATGGTCAGTGTGTGCGCTATATTAAAATATGTAACCAGATATCCGACTGTCAAGATGAATCTGATGAAGGGAATTGTGACTGTCCTTATTGTATTACAAGTAGAGTGATAAAACACACATGTTTCCCGTCTCCTGCTCTCATTGATTTCAATGGAATTGATAGATTCAGGTCAGTCCCAATGAACTACAACGAATCTTGTCCTGACAGTCACTACCCGTTGTCCCGGTGACATGAACGACTGTCTGCCTGTCTACACACGGTGCAATGGGATGCACGACTGTACTGACAACCAGGATGAAGAGAGCTGTCAAGACTTGACGTGTCCAGGATTTTTTAAGTGCAGAGCATCAACAACCTGTGTACACAGTGACCACATGTGTGATGGCTGGTCTCACTGCCCACTGCGTGTGATGATTTAGTGTGTGACATGACCTGTCCTGTGGGTTGTCTCTGTCAAGGTCACATTCTTGTGCTACCAGCCATTCTCCGCCCACACTATTACCTCAGCTCCGTTTCTTGGATGCCACAGGTTCAGGCATGGCACTGTCTGATGTGAATAATCCTGCATATCTTTTTCACTTGATTCTTGTTGAATGTTCTTTGACTCTTTTGCCTGACCTGAACTTTTTGAATTTGAGAATACTTAATCTCAATGACAACCACCTCCAGCATCTTAATGTGACACATGTTATTGGATTGGAAAATCTTCAAGTGTTGTCCCTGTCGAGAAATCCTCTCATTCCCCTTTCCTCAGATGTGTCATCTCATATTCAACAAACACACACTGACGACGGTGGATCTGTCCTACACGTCTCTGACAATATTAGACACCGAAGTCTTCTCGTCATTTCCTAGACTCCAGACACTGAACATAACCTCCACTTCCATTCACACCATCAGCCAGGCTGGTTCAGGTTCACACAACAGTTGACTGAACTTCACATGGATGGTACGTTTGTGACCACATTTCCACCTGATCTGTTCAAATATCTTTCACATTTACACGTGATATTCACGAACAATTACAAGCTCTGCTGTGATGAAATTCTCCCCACTGGCTTTGATAAATCGTCATGTCACGCTCAAAAGATGACGTGTCTTCATGTAAAGATCTCTTGCAATCCTGGTCGTACCGTCTGTTTCTGTGGCTGGTCGCTGTTCTAGCAGTGGCTGGAAACGTCTTCTGTTTCTGTGGACGTTTGTTTGCAAGACGAATGGCTTCTTCTAGCGGCTTCCGAGTCTTTGTCCTTAATCTCACCATGGCTGACTGTCTGATGGGCATCTACGTTGCTATCATCGGAGTGGCTGATCAACGTTTGCGTGGCATATACCTGCATTGTGATGATACATGGAGAGCAGTATGGCTTGTAAGACCGCTGGTTTTCTGTCTTTGCTGTCCAGTGAGGTGTCAGCTCTGATCATCTGGCTAATCACGATGGACAGGTTTATCGTTCTCCACTTTCCCTTCAGCACTTTGAGGTTTGATAAAACGTCAGCAACTGTGGCTTGTCTTGTAGTCTGGCTGATTGGTTGGCTTCTGGCTGCAATGCCATTGCTTCCAGTGACCTCACACTGGGAGTTGTATGGCCAGACAGGTGTGTGTGTCCCACTTCCAGTCATGAGACACAAGTTTAAAGGTCACGTGTATTCTTTCAGTATATTTATTGTCTTTAATTTCATTCTGTTTTTGTTCATTTCCACTGGTCAAGCTTTTATTTACTACTGGACTATACAAATCAATTCTTTAAAAACGAACACAACCAAAATGTCACGTGATATGACCATAGCTCGGCGATTGGTCAGTATAGCAGTCACAAATTTCATGTGCTGGTTTCCGACTGGAATATGTGGGATGTTGGCGTTAACTGACATACCTATCCCAGGTGAAGTAAATGTGGCCTTGGCGATTTTTGTGCTACCCTTAAACTCTGCAGTAAATCCTTTCTTATATACATTCAACACACTGGCAGAAAAGTGGAGACAGTCCAGGGAGGATCATTTTATGAAATGGTTTTTTGAATCCCATGTTGATTTGATGTCAATGTAACATTCTGATTTGATCATTACCTAGCACCTAAGATGTTGACTGGTCAGTGGATTGTGGACATTGCACTGCACCGCAATGTGGCGTAAATGAGTGTTGTTTGCCTTGAGTTGAAACTGTATGGGGAAGCATAAATATGTACAGACTCCACATGTGAAGCTATCTGTTATTGATCTGAAAGTGTCATGAATAAATGATATCAGGGATGATTAGATGAATATGATACCAAAGATAACAAGGAGGATGTATGTTAACAAATGAAAAAAAAAATACTGGGCTGACAAACAAACGAATATATATCAAAACAAATACAACGCGTTTCGAGGTATTGGACCTTCTCCTGGCAAAGTCAATAACCCCCAAGACGATGAAATCAAAGGACACAGACTTCAGTGACTGTCTGTTCATCCTTTGTTTTCGGTGTTTTGAATGTTGTTTGTTCTGCCGGTAGAAGACCAAACAGATCGAAACGCCTCGTAATTTGTTCTTTTGTTTGGCGCCCCAGTAATCTTGTTTTGGGCTCTTGTTTCAATTTCCGCGTGTCACCCTATTTTGTCACCATCCCTGTTATCAGTGTATAAAGCAACGGATGCGAGTAATCATAATCTTCTACGAGATGTTCATCACCGATTCAGAGCCGTTACAGTTGAGTAACATCTGCACACATGGGATAACTGACGTTCTGCCCAGTTTCATCACAGCTCATGCTTTTACCTGCTAAGTTAAACACCAACGTTAAAAAAAAAAACTTTACCCACAAACACATAGTGCAAACACACACGCCGTGCGCATGCATATGCACGCACAAACGCACAGAAACCGCACAACGAAAACTACGTTACTACAAACTGATATTTCTTGTTTTTGTGTTGTTCCTGTTGTTGTTGTTGTTCTTGTCCTTGTTCTTTCTTTTTTCTTTCTTTCTTTCTTTCTTTTTTTTTTCTTTTTCTTTTCTTTCTTTCTTTCTTTCTTTCTTCTTTCTTTCTTTCTTTCTCTTCTTCTTCTTCTTCTTCTTCTTCTTCTTCTTTCTTCTTCTTCTTCTTTCTTCCTCCTCCTCCTCCTCCTCCCCCCCTCTTCTTCTTCTTCTTCCTCTCCTCCTCCTCCCCTTCTTCTTTCTTCTTCTTCTTGTTCTTCTTCTTCTTCTTCTTCTTCTTCTTCTTCTTCTTCTTTCTTCTTCTTCCCTAAACCTTTAGAAAGCATGTTGAGGATATTGTTCTTAAATGCAGAAAAGGCCTATCTGCAATGAAAGTAATGGCAGCTAAAGGCATTGAACAGCGCCATGTCTACCGACTGTACCATGCACTTGTACTCAGTGTGATAGATTATTGATTAGGGCTTACAACACTGTCCATCAGCAACCTCCTTTAATAAGAAAGAATTCAAAGTGAAGCAATGATCTTGATCCTGGGAACCACAAAGGACACACCAGTTCAAATTTAGCGATACCTGCTTGACCTTCCTTCAATGCAGACCAGACGCAAGCTGGAACAGGTGAACGCACATTTCATAGCACTTTCAAAATCCCAAAACCCGCTTCATGCGGCGGTCATGGAAACAAAAGGCACTCGGCTAGGACGTGGAAAATCATGGATGGGACAGGCTGAAGACAGTATACAGCTTGTGTGTCAGTTAGCAGACCTCAAAGAAACCAAGGTATGGGAGAAATATTCAGACCACTTGAAGAACCTATTACCAAATTGCCATCACTCCAGAACTTGGAAGACATTGTCGACAATGGCCGCAAGGCAAAACCAATGCAGAAATTCAGATGTTGGTAGAAGACCTTTGCACAAAAGATGATAGTTTAATATACACTGACGGTTTTGTCACCAAGGTAAGTCAGGCTGGGACACACAGTCAAGCAAAATGGCCGAACTATCTAGGAAGACAATGGTGCGCACAGTTTAACAACTTCAAGTCTAACAATGGAGGTAGAAAGCAGTGACACAAGCACTCCACTGGCTTACATTCACAAGCCAGTTTCAAACTAAGAAAGCCATGATACTGACTGATTCTATAACCTACTTCAGAAAGTGAAAAGTGGAATGGGAAGCCCTGCTGGGGGTTAACTCATGTGCGCAGCCACTGGGGAGACTCATATGGATGTACTCTCCTGGACATACTGGAGTTAAAGGAAACGAGAGAGCAGGCACACTGGCTGGCAACGCAACGATAAGAACTGGATCACGCACACGCATGGGCCCATGCCACACATTATATACACACGTGTACATTCACTACACGCACATACAAAAAAAAGCATGGTAGGTAGGTACTCAAGGTCTGACCAGTGGGGGTTGGGCAAGAGAGAGAGAGAGAGAGAGAGAGAGAGAGAGAGAGAGAGAGAGAGAGAGAGAGAGAGAGAGAGAGAGAGAGAGAGAGAGAGAGAGAGAGAGTAGGGATATGAATACGAATGTTTAATCAGTTTTTTAGGTCGAGGCCCCATTCTGAGAGAGAGAGAGAGAGAGAGAGAGAGAGAGAGAGAGAGAGAGAGAGAGAGAGAGAGAGAGAGAGAGAGAGAGAGAATACGAATACGAATACGAATGTTTAATCAGTGTGAAGTCCAGGCCCCATTCTGAATTCTGAGAGAGAGAGAGAGAGAGAGAGAGAGAGAGAGAGAGAGAGAGAGAGAGAGAGAGTGAGAGAGAGAGAGAGAGAGGAGTGGTTTTTTGCCTGTATCACCGCCCCATTGGGTGGCTACTGGGTGAGGTGGGTGGGAGTGGGGAGGAGAAGACGGCTGATTTTTGCC
>JADBJO010009363.1:150030-156377 GCA_016801955.1 Conus betulinus
CGTTCGTCAATACTGAGGGAACTTTTGGGGCAACAAAAGACGACAAAGTGATCTAGCACAATGAAGCAAAGAATCAACATGGACACTTCAGTGGACAGAATGCAAAGGAACCCTGCCACCTTGCAGGGTTCCACTCTGGGTCCATGACTTCTCCATGAGGAGGTACTGCCCATAAAACAAGTTGTCTGCTGCTAAAGTGATGCTGACGTGACCTCCCATGCAGATGCTAGCAAATGGTTGGTGGACAAAGGCTGTCACGAAAGTGTTTGCAAATGTGTTCCTTGACTGTGCTTGAAACAACGAGGCAAAGCAGGTTCCCTAAAACAGCAGAAACACTCAGGAAGCAAAAGAAAACAAGGTACAGTTCTGTCGGTAGTAATGTCGCACATGATGAAAGCGCAGTTTGAGGTGCTGAACACTTTATTTCATTCACCTGTTGAGGAAGTACGTCCGGGCAGCAAAATTATAGTTCGGAGAAAACACCTTGCTTAAACGAATGGACTTTGAAAATAAATCCAAAGGAAAGCGAATTATTGGATTTCCTCGTAAATCCAGTTCAGACAATAGAGGCATGTTTTTAAAGCCCAGAAAATCGATGGATTCAATGATAGAAAAAGATGAATTCAAACGCTTTGCTTTGGGTAGAAATGCAAATGACAGATTGCCCAGTATGTTAACTTGAACATTAGACATTTCCACTGTCCTCAGTGCATAATATATTCGTTTTGATTCTGTCTGAACTATTTCGGTGATGGGATTATCCTTCATTTGCAGAGTTTTTAGATGTGGCAATTCATAAAAGACATCCATGTTTATTATTTTTATCTGATTATTTGTAAAATCTACAGATATAAGGTTACTAAGCTTTATTTGTGAAATATGACAATTTCACAATAAGACAAACGAAGGTGAATAAGATAGACATTATGTGTCAACTCACTCAGTGAGATTCGGGAACCTGTGGCGTCCAGGTATCGAAGGTGAGGATAGCTTTCAGCAGGAAATACGTCACTGCACAGGAAAGAGTGACCTTGACACCTACAGCCTTGAGGACAGGTGAAGTCACACATCAGTCATCATCTCGTTGTGGACACTGGGCCCAGCCGTCACAGAGATGGTCACGATAGAGACACACTGTAGAAGCTCGACAGTGGTACAGTCCAACACATGTCACTGTCTCACAGCCTTGCTCGTCCTCTCCATAAGTACAGTCAGAAAACCCATTGCATCTGGGTGTAGACAGGCAGACAATTCAACGGTTCAGTTATGCATTGGAAATGGATATCAGGGCAAGAGTCATCCTTTTTTAGATTTGGTATGTAAAATATCCAGAGCCATCCAGGTTGATAAACAGCTGCTGTTTTATGTCCTCATCATTGACGTGAGTGCAGTGGGGACACGGGTTATCAAAGTCCTCAGGACAGTCCCTCTCATCTGAATCATCTGCACAGTCTGAGAACTGGTTGCACCGTTGGCTGTGTAATACGTACTGAAAATCAGAGCACCTGAACCCCTGATGTAATCGGTGCTGACAGAAAGATTCATCACTGTGATCCTGACAGTCTGAACGGAAGTCACACACCAGTGTGTGCTGCAGTGTGGCGCTGTCATCATCACATCTAAACATGTGATAGATGGGGAATGTACCCCCCTCAGAAAGAACCTGACCAGTCTTTGGCTGATCGGTCATGTTGGAGAACACTGAAACCAACAACAGTTTTTTCTTGCAATGACTTTGGGGATCACATGACAAGAACACGTGTACACTGTGGTTGCTTGGACAAGCTAGTAAACATTGCAGTGTGGGCACTGTGATGAGTTGAAGGTGTTCAAAACGAGCCACTGCAATAAGTGAAGGAGACATGCGTGGTTTTGGCAGTGGTGTTTCACATAATGCAGTATAAGTGAATGTCACAGAGGTTTGTTTGACTTTCCATTCCTCAGCTTTCAGTACTGTACTACGCCGTGATGGTAAATAGCGGTACGGTGTAAATCGGAAAGAAAATGTGGGGCCCATAATATACACTAAGGTGTTGTCAGACCATTTTCCGAAATTTACTATACATAAAAAAGTGTTTTGTGCCATCCTGCCATGTACCCTAATATGATATGAAAGCTGCTGAACTTTCGGAAAATATGAAGTGAGTCTTCTTGTTCCCTTTTGTTTTTCAGTGTCGCCAGCGTTCCCTTGTTATCTTGACACACGCGAGTAAACACATTATGATTTTGTATTGGACTGCATGTGATTAATTTAAAACATTTGTAACGTGAAGCTACCAGACCCTGGCATCCAGAACTACTAAATGGGCAATGCTCTGTCTCATCTCGACCGTCTTCACATTCAGGCTTTTGATTACAATGCACATGTTCCTGAAATGTAATGTAATTCCTTACAGAGCAGTTGAACAGGCCACTGGGCAATGTCTTTGGAGAGAGTCGCTCAAGGTCAGACCTGCAAAGTATATTTTGAGATATGCGTGAATAAAGTACACAAATTGAAACATAAATTGAAGATATGATGTGACAAAGATGACAGCTGGTGCAAAACAATCGATACACATGTCTGTCACACGTTGATGGGATGTACCCAGTTCTCTGTAAGCCACTTTAAACTTCCAGCCGTAAGAACACAAGCGAGGCTCGTGTGTCTCTTGAACACTGACCATGATCACACTCTCAGACGCTAGATTCAGTTTTTTGTGAACGTATATGTCAGGAATATATGGAACTATGACATATCCCGAATGTTCAGAAATGTGTGCTATAACCACTGTAATTCTTTTACTTGGCTTAATCTCAACTTGGATGAAAGATTGTTGCTACTTCTGATTTGCAAGCAGTTTGTGTCCGAATAGAAAAACATCTCTTCAAGCCCATGAGCATCGCAGGAGATCTTGACATTCCTTCGTCCCCAGCATGTTTTTATTTGTACACGCCACTTGCTGGAACCACACCAGTAAGCCCAGGCGTCGGACTTGGGCTCGTGCGTACGAACCTGGTGGCACCAGGCTCTTTCTTTCACAGAAAAGGGTGAATTTTCCACAAAACCCCGTAGACGACTCCTTGGTTTTCTCCTAAGTATGTCATACCATCCAAAGCTTTACATGACGATACGTTGACCTCCATGATGATAATGTTTACACTGGACTGATTGAAAAGGTGTTCCACATCTCCACATGCATCACTGAGCTTCAATGAATGGCCACTGGTGTTAAATTCCCTATTGTTTTTTATCCCGTGATTCACCTTGTCTGCGCAGGTTACAAAAACGTGCCCCCTTTTCTTCTCCCCAACGTTAGCACACACACACACACACACCCCTACAGAGAGAGAGAGAGAGAGAGAGAGAGAGAGAGAGAGAGAGAGAGAGAGAGAGGAGAGAGAGAGAGAGAGAGAGAGAGAGAATCGTCGGCGAGAACAGACGCGGACTTTCATAGCACACTCTGAGTCCAGCACATACTGTCATCTATATAACTTTTCGCAGGCATTACCTCATGCAACTTGTATAGAGTGTGTACTCGCCAGCACATATTGTCTTTGAAATATGTTGTTGCCTGCGACAATATATTCCCGTGACAATATACACGAATTCTCATTTTACCCTATGTCACTAAACACATCTTGTCATCAGCAACGATAAAAGCTGAATTTCATAGTACGTATTGTCACTGACACATATTGCCGTTAGCGTACATTGTTGTGTTACGATCATAAATGCCGAGTTCCCGGAACATATTGTCACTGGCAAATATTATATCTCAAACATTTTTAGCAAGCGACAAGAGATACTGATTCGCACAGCATGTGTTGTGCTGGCGCAAATTACCGTCAGCATTTGATTGTCGCTGGCGACAATTACGTCGACTTTAAGGGTACATAATTATTGTCGTCTGTCAATATACTCTCTCCACGACGACAATGTATACCGACTTACATGGCACATATTGTTAGCGGAACACGCTGTCGTCAGCAGACATAGTTATGTTCTGTACCATAGAAGAGAATTAGACAAGCATGTATGTGGAGTGGGATTTTTGTGTGTGTGTGTGTGTGTGTGTGTGTGTGTGTGTGTGTGTGTGTGTGTTCACTGGGATGCCATCTGTCTCCTGCAGCGTCATGACTACCCATCCACAAGTAAAACTATTCAACATCACGTTAGCGAAGATGTACGCTCCTCATCAGACAAATAGGGTGACTGAACTGAGTAGTCAGCTCTCAGCTCCAAACATGGTCAGCAAGGCGGACAAGAGAGACACCCTCATTATTAGGGATTCATGGAATGCCAAAGTTGTCGCAGATGCCCAGGAGGTCAAGAAGAATTTGTACAGCCCCTGCTGTGATATCAGACCCCTGCATCCACTGGCATTTTCCATCTTCTGTATCCACGTGAGACATGAACCCCCGCCGTGGATCTGGAAGAGAGAATCCAACCCATGGCGATGACGTGTTGTTGCAAGATACTAAGTGTCAGATAGCCTGATCATTTTGGCGACGACGAATGAGTGTGCAGAGACCGTCAAGCAAGTCACCAAACCATGCCAATATTAATCAGTAGTTTGTGAACATCGTTTACATTTCAAATCGTCAGGGCTCATTGTACTGACTTTGTTGCTTATAGATTGTACTACCTTGAATTGTACTACCTTGAATACTGTTAACTGTACCTGTGCTACGATTCACACGGCATGTGGTTACCTATCAGGCAACAATATTTCTAGTTATAGACTGGTCACACTTATTCCCAGGTCAGTAAAGTCATGGAGTCACATATCATTGTGAGAGAACGTAATGCTATACCATTAAATCAAGCAGTACTTAGAAAGAGTCTATTTGCTTCAAGTCATGTAGTCAAACTGACAATACAGATTAAATGCCATTTGCAAAGAGGAAAAGTGCATTAGCAATCTCCCTTGAGGTCCTGAAGGTTGATGTCAGAGTTTGGCATTCTACACTTATCTAAACTCAAGGATACTGGGTTGGGGGGGGAACACGCGTGACTACATTAAATCTGTTCTGGCTAACAGAAGCATGTTCGAACACAAATTACATTTGTCAGCACACAGTGTACAATTAGTTATTCCTCAAGGATGAATAACCACTTAAATTCCATTTAATTGTTAATAGATGACCTACCAGCTCTTGTTTTAAATCAGACGAATGTTGCCTAGTATGTCAATGATATGGCTATATGAATGAGTTGTTCAATTAGGAATGCAACACCCCAAAGTTCTTGTTTTTTTTTTTTTTTTAACACATGTGAAATACATCACATGGAAATTGACAGCCTTAGCAAAATTATGATCATTAACGGATTGAAATTTCCTTTAGAAAAAGCAGCTGCAGTTGCCTTAATCTTTTACAATTAACATTAAGTGGATCTTTTTTCACGGTAGCGATCAAAATCATAGGTTTCTTGAAAAAATGAAACTGTGGTCAAAATCGAACAGGACAAAGTATTGATTACATTTTGTCAGTGGCCAGAAACAGCCTTCATTTTTCAAAGATAATGAATTGATATGAATGGTGAGAGAGCACAGCAAACTTCATTCATTTAGCAACATCTCTAGAGCTGAGTAAACAGACTTAATTCCAAGGACAATTACCGAGCACCATTCCAGCAACTTACAGAGCACTAGAGGTTGCAATGACTGCAAGAAATATGAATTATAAACAAGCTTGCTCTCATGTCTCAGACCATAGAAACAGGGGTGATAAAGCCTTCACATCTGCAGTGGCAGATGACTCTGGCCCAACTAACAGTATGTTGCTTGAGTGGGTGAATGGGGGAATTAATGAATGCTTCTCAAAATGAACCCTGGTTTCTATGGTCTGAGACATGAAGCAAGCTTTGTTTATAATTCACTATATATATATATATATCATATATATATATATATATATATATATATATATATTGTGTGTGTGTGTGTGTGTGTGTGTGTGTGTGTGGTGTGTGTGGATGATGTGTGTGTAAATCCATGGATTTCTATATAATAAAGGCGCACAGAATGCATCCAAACAACCATTACCTGCATGAAAATTAAAAGGCAGAGTTTGGCACTGAGTTTGCATCGCCATACTCCAAAGCGTTACCCAGTCACTTGGCATCAGTAGCGAGGGCACATGTTTCACAAGCAGTATGTCAACGCAGTTAAAGTTGTCACCAGTAGATCTGTCAATCCAACAAGGGAAAGCATGTGCTAGGTTTTTTCAATGCCTCACTTGAAGACGGAAAAGTCATTTTCTCTTCAGCATAATTATTGAATATTTACAAGTGACTTTAACGCATCAATCATGCTTTTGCAACACGTTGTAAGTTTACCACTGGTTCTTTTCCCAAGCCTTGT
>JADBJO010009364.1:0-2500 GCA_016801955.1 Conus betulinus
TTTTTTGTGTGTGGGGTGTGTGTTGTGTGTGGGGTGGGTGTGGAGAAGAGAGTGCGCCGCGCGCGTGCGTGCGTGCGTGCGTGCGCTGCTGTATTGGTGTATGTGAGTGTAAAGCGTGAGTGCCGTGCGCGCGCGCGCGCGCGTGTGTGTGCATCGAAGCCGCATGTGGTTCGTGGCGGCGCGTGCGTGTGAGCGTCTGTGTGCGTGTGTGTGTGATTTCTGTAATTTGAGTGATGATTTTTTCAATGGATTCTTTTAATGATAATCAATTATACAATGTTTACAGGACAACAGCAGAGTGAAGACCATGATGCTTAATTCAAACAAAGGATTTCCTCCAGTTTATTATATAATAATCATCATTAGATTACTATTATTAGTATTATTATTTATTATTATTATTATTGTTACTATTATCATTATCATAATAAGATAATCATCATCATCATCAGTATTATTATCATTATTTTTTTCATCATCATCATTATTACTATTATTCCATAGTACCATCATCATCATCATCATCATCATCATCATCATTATCATAATCATCATCATCATCAGTATATCATTATCATCATCACTATTCCTGAATGTTTTTTTAACTTCATTTCATTACATTATTATTGTCATTATTATTATTATTATTATCACTATCTTTATTATTATTATTATCATATTATCGTTATCATCATTATTACTATCATCATCATCATCATCATCATCATTATCATTATTATGATAATAATTATTAGTAGTCATTTTCAATCCATTTTTTTTTTTTTACAGTTCCTTCACCTTAACCCCTCGACCGCCACCCCCCCACCCCCCCCCTACCCCCCTAAAAAAGGAACACACAAAAAAAAAAAAAAGAAGAAAAGAAAGAAAAGAAAGGAAAGAAAAAGAAAGAAAATCCGCTCCTATTGCAACTTTCATTTAAAGAGAGAGAGAGAGAGAGAGAGAGAGAGAGAGAGAGAGAGAGAGAGAGAGAGAGAGAGAGAGAGAGAGAGAGAGAGAAGGAAAAGCACATGTGAGTGTTTGAGGACAGAGTTGAAAAGGAGTGGGGCTTTGTGTACGCACACATGGGCGCGTGTCTGTAGAATGTGTAGTAGGCGGCGAGTGAACTACACACATGCGTCTCAGATTCACGAAGTAAGAAACCATAAGGGTAGGAAAGGAAGAAATGATGAGGGAGGGGGGGGGGTGAGTGGTGTGATGGAAGGGGACATTGCACCACAAATCACATGTGGGGGGGGGAGGGTGGGGGGTAGAGATACGGTGAGGAGTTGTTGATGAAAAGTGAGGAGAAGGTGGGGATAAAGTTTTGGAGGGAAAATGGAGGAAGGGTTTGGGTGGTTGGGGGGTGGGGGTGGGGTGGGGGCGGGGGGGGGGGGGGGGGGGGGTGGAAGAAGACCTGAACTATCCATCCAATCAAATAATGCTCTTGCCCGTGTTTGTCTCTCACAGCCGTGTGCATTTTCTTTTTCAATCAAGTTCTCGCCGTTTCTCGTCGCCTCACGATGCGGCTGTTAAAGCGGCATAAAACCTTCAGAGGGTCGCCTATTAAGAGCTGATTAATACTTATCATCTCCCACCTCCCAAACTCCCAGACTCCCCCAGCGTGGGGAGAGTGGGGGGGGGGGGGGGATGGGGGTGGGGTGGGGATGGGGGTGGATTTCACTCGTCCTGCGATTGATCTATGTTCCGTTCCTACCCTGGGTAACCTTTCGCGCCGGAATCTCTGACGATCTGTTTGTCCATGGTTGTTCATCCCTCTGTCTCTGTCTGCCTGTCTGTCTGTCTGTCTGTCTGTCTGCCTGACTGTCTGACTGTCTGTCTGTCTGACTCTCTCTCTCTCTCTGTTTTCTCTCTCTGTTTCTCTCTGTCTCTGTCTGTCTGTCTGTCTGCCTCCTGCCTGCCTGCCTGCCTGCCTGCCTGCCTGTCTGTCAGTCAGTCTGTCTGCCTGTCTGCCTGTCTGCCTGTCTGTCTGTCAGCCTGTCTGCCTGTCTGCCTGTCTGTTCTCCATGCGTGCCTCTCTCTCTCTCTCCTCTCTCTCTCTCTCCTCTCTCTCTCTCTCCTCTCTCTCTCTCTCTCTCTCTCTCTGTTTTTTCCTCTGTCTCTGTTCGGTCTGTCTGTCTGTCTCCCCTGCCTCTCCGCTGTCAGTCTGTCTGTTGCCTGTCGTTCGCTTGCCTGCCTGCCTGTCTCCCCCTGTGCCTCTCTCTGCCTCTCTCCCTCCTCTCTCTCTCCTCTCTCTCTCTCTCATCTCTCTCTCTCCTCTCACTCTCTCCTCTCTCTCTCTCTCTCCTGTCTGTCTGCCTGTGTCTGTGTGCCTGTCTGTATGCGTGCCCTCCCCCTCTTTCCCTCTCTCTCTCTCCTCTCCGGTGTGCCTTGCCTGTCTGTCTCCTGTCTCCTTGCTCTCCCCTCTTCTCTCTCTCGTGCCTCTCTCTCTCTCTCTCTCCTCTCTTCCTCCTCTCTTCCTCTCCCTCCTCCCTCTCATGCT
>JADBJO010009364.1:22500-37500 GCA_016801955.1 Conus betulinus
ACGGCACGGCACGGCACGGCACGGCACGGCACGGCACGGCACGGCACGGCACGGCACGGCACGGCAGCACGACACGGCACGGCACGGCACGGCACGGCACGGCACGGCACAGCTCAGCACGGCTCGGCACGGCACGGCACGGCACGGCACGGCACGGCACAGCTCAGCACGGCACGGCACGGCACGCTCAGCACGGCTCGGCACAGCACAGCACGGCACAGCTCAGCACGACACGGCACGGCACAGCACGGCACAGCTCAGCACGACACGGCACAGCACAGCACGGCACAGCTCAGCACGACACGGCACAGCACAGCACGGCACAGCACAGCACGCACGGCACGCACAGGCACGGCACGGCTCAGCACGACACGGCACGGCACAGCTCAGCACGACACGGCACGGCACAGCACGGCACGGCTCGGCACAGCACAGCACGGCACAGCTCAGCACGGCTTGGCACAGCACAGCACGGCACAGCTCAGCACGACACGGCACGGCACAGCTCAGCACGGCTCGGGCACGGCACAGCACGGCACGGCACGGCACGGCACGGCACGGCACGGCACGGCACGGCACGACACGGCACGCACGGCACAGCTCAGCACGACACGGTACAGCTCAGCACGGCTCGGCACGGCACAGCTCAGCACGGCACGGCACAGCTCAGCACGGACACGGCACGGCACGGCTCGGCACAGCACGGCACGGCACGGCACTCGGCACGGCACGGCACGACACGGCACAGCTCAGCACGACACGGCACGGCACAGCTCAGCACGGCTCGGCACAGCACAGCACGGCACGGCACGGCACGCACGGCACGGCACGGCACGGCACTGCTCAAGGCGGCTCGGCACGGCACGGCACGGCACGGCACGCACGGCACGGCACGGCACGGCACGGCACGGCACGGCACGGCACGGCACGGCACGGCACGGCAGGCACGGCACGGCACGGCACGGCACGGCACGGCACGGCACGGCACGGCACGGCACGGCACGGCACGGCACGGCTTGGCACGGCACGGCACACGGCACAATTTAGCACGACACGGCACACGACACGGCATCGCACGGCACGATCGACACAAAAACAACACAACACAACTTAATACAGCACAGCAAAGCACAACACATCACAGCACAACACATCACATCACATCACAGCACAGCACAGCACAGCACAGCACAGCACAGCACAGCACAGCACAGCACGACGCAACGCAACGCAACGCAACGCAACACAACACAACACAACACAACATCGCCCGATCTGGTACAGTGCAGCACATATTGCACAATGGCATACCACACAATACAGCACAATTCAGCAAAAATGCAATGTGTTACAGGTCTTACAGACCAGCTTAAAAATAAATGTATGCATTCAGTCATTTGCACAGGAATAACCACGTACAAGTATGCTCTGTTTTTTTTTTTTTTTTTCAAAAAGTCTTCGCAATGTCAATTTTGAAACGATACAATATGTGTGTTCGGCCGGTGATATCTCTTGCCCTTGCCTTTAGCTAGATGTGTGGCCACTTCTCTTGACGTTCATTTCAGTGAGGTAGTCCACGGTGATATGTTGGTCTCGATCTTGTCTGTTGAAGGGAGTCTTAAAGTTTTTGTTTTTTTTTCTTTATGATGCTTGACCAACCTAGTTTTATTTTCATTGGTTAAAGCTGCCTTGCCAGCCGTAGGTCTCGACCCACCCGTCGTTTCTTTCGGTGCCAACTTGTTCTGGGTTCGTACATCCGTGTAGGAGCTTTTCCAGGTGGGGGGTCGCACGTTGCTTTACACCATTAGTCTGGATTTTCCATTCCGCTTTTCCTTTTTTTTTTCCACATTGAGATTGAAAAATGAAATACTATGAGAGAGAGAGAGAGAGAGAGAGGGGGGGGGGGGGCAGACAGAAAGACAGACACACAGACAGACAGACAGACAGAGACAGAGAGTGTCAACTTTTAAAAGCTCACTCACAATAAGGGGGTAGGAGCAAGAATTACATAAAGAATGTGGTAAATCGAACGAAAGCGATGCTTTTCACAATATGAAAATCGCGGAAAAGACCGCAGTCGCAGAAATTGATGTTCGGCGTTGAACACCCCATTATATGATCGTTACGAGAGAGAGAGAGAGAGAGAGAGAGAGAGAGAGAGAGAGAGAGAGAGAGGATCGTTTAACGGGCAGACAGTAAGTCAAAAAAAAGACAGACAGACAGACAGACAGACAGACAGACAAAGACCGAGACTGGACGGAAGAGATCAGAAGCAGACAGACCGAAAAAGACTGAGATAGACAGAAATCAGAGAAAACACACACATATACAAACGTAGGCTAGAAGTCACCCCAGTCATTTTCTACTCGGTCATCAAACTCTTCTTCTCTCCCCCCCCCCCCCCCCCCCCCCCCCCTTTCCCTTCTTCTTCCTTACCACTTTCCTGCCCTCTCCATCCTCTCCACTAAAGCAGGAATGACGTCACTGAGACGACCCTCTGACGAGAGCGATGGGGAAGGTTTTAATAATGCCACATAAAGCTTGCCAGCTACAGTCATAACGCCTGAGCTACTTCCGGTCGATGATGGGCCTTTCAGGTCACTGGCCAAAGCAGGGAGAAACCAGCGATTTTGATTGGACGGGCAGGCTCAAAGCAGTGGAGAAACAGAACTGCTGGTCGGACAGGCAGGCCAGAAGCAGGGGACAAAACCGAGCTCCTCATTGGACAGGCAAACTGAAAACAGGGGAAGAACAGTACTTCTGATTGGACAGACAGGTTGGGATATCAATCAAGCGGAAGGAGAATCAATGCTTGTTGGGAGTGGTGACATTAGCAACAACAGAATGGTCACTGCATAGCAGGTATGTTTTTTTTTTTAATCCAAATTAAAGTCAGGGTGGACACAATGTAAAAATGTAGTGGATGAAAGAGAACAGGTCGACACAGCTAGAATTCAAGGGAAAGAGGAGACAGAGAGCAATGGAGAGAGAAAGACAGAAAGGGAAAACAGACAGACCAGAGACAGACAAAGAAACAGAGAAATGAAAGATAATGTTGCTTACAGCCCAGACGACCACCAAGTGACATATCAGGGCTGTCACCTCGTTGAAGTCAAATCTCTTTTTTTTTTTAACCATTAATACACAACTCATTATACCACATTTTTTAAAAGCACACCAGAATTTCATTACACATCCTTCATTGAGATCAGATATAAAGTGATGATCTCCTTCAGAAACATATCACATCAAGTGGGGCATCTCCGGACAAGATTTTCATGGAGTTATGCCTGACATCATGCAAGTTCCAAGTTTTATGACATGCTTTATTGTGAGTGCTACATCATATGCACCATGGAGCTTCTTCGCCTTTTGAAAGATAAGAGAGGGTGCAAAAGGAGTGGCCTGTATGTGAATGGCACAAAGACTGTTTTTCTTCTTTAAGGCAGGCTGTAAACCACTGTAAAAGCTCCCTCAGGTTGGCATGGGTTCGGAAGAGTTTGTGGGCCTTCTAAGAGTTCCCTTCCTCTTGCCAGAAGTCTTAGACATAAGCCTGAGCTCTGGGTTTAAGATCAGTGTGAGGGATAGAGAATCGGCTCGATTCTTTATTTGTGGCATTCTCGGCAAGTTGATCAACCACCTCATTGCCTCAAATGCCGACATGACTGGGAACCCAAGCAAAAAACTGTGTTGTATCCATCAGATTCCAGAAAGGTGTACAGTTCCAACAATTTCAGTAGCTGAGGGTGCTTGAGGTTATGGCCAGCGATGGCCTCCGAAGCAGAGGGGGAGTCTGACAGAATGAGGAAGTCTTCATGCTTTGATGTAGAGACCTCAGAGAAGGAGAAAGAATGAAATACGAGAACGAGGAAAGAGCACAACACACAAATCTAACACATTCCTGTCCACAGTTTAAAAAAGAATTCTTAGTGATTCTGCCCAACAACAGGGACAAACAAAGTAAAAAACAGAACACAGCCTTACTATTTGGTGGACTCACAAATGATTCTTTTTAAAATTTTGTTTCCATTTCAGCCGGCAGTCACCGCACTTTCAAACTGACATTCCTTTTCAACTACATCCCAGACTTGAACCTGAACCCTAACTAGATCCAGTGTGTGTTACTTTAAACACACGTGCACGGCAAGAACACAGCTTCAAGAATCAGACTCACTGAGAGTTAAGTGTTCTGATCACCCTCTGCTTTGTGCCCACGTAACACCTTCCCCCTTCCCCCCTTACCCCACCCACAACTACCCACCCCCCTCCCCCCCCCCCCCCCCCCCATCTTCAACCCCTAACCCTAAAGTCACCTACTTTTCCATAGAACCACCTTTGACCTCTTGATGCGAGGTTCTGACAAGCAGTAGTGGGAGATTTTATTAATCACGGTGCCTGTGCCCTCCATACCCATTACCAGGACTGGTAGTTCTTTCAAGTCAGTGACCAAAAGCAGGGTTGTAACGGCGATCCTGATTGGACCAGCGCGCTTTCAGCAAGAAGAAACGGTCCTCCCGATTAGACAGGCAGGCTGACGGATCAAGTGGACAGAGAACCTGAGACTGTCAGAAAATGGTGCATGGCCTGAGAGGAAGGCCGCTGCTTAGTGCAGAGTTTTTTGAGGCAATCAAAAAAAAAAAAAAAATGGGCAGAAAGCTGTATTCATTTTCGTGGTGAAAAAGCAAATTCAGTTTCCCCGACTTCCTCTGCTGCACTGTGGCTTTGATCCTACACGACGAAAAAGCAGAAAGAGCACACACAAAACAAAGTGTGAAGTAACGCAATTTAATGAACGACACAAAACAAGACAAGAAATTTTCAGCAATAAGCCTTCCTCAGCGACAAAACATGAAAACAGTACAGACATTAACATGCACAATACTCCCCTTGTGAAGCCAAAGTGGTGAAAAAAGTGGTGATTTTCACCACTTTGGCTTCACAAGGGGAGTATTGTGCATGTTAATGTCTGTACTGTTTTCATTGTTTTGTCGCTGAGGAAGGCTTATTGCCGAAAATTTCTTGTCTTGTTTTGTGTCGTTCATTAAATTGCGTTACTTCACACTTTGTTTTGTGTGCTCTTCTTCTGCTTTTTCGTCGTGTTTTCGGTAACGCTGCAGTTTGTTGCCTTAGTGGCGACAGAGGTAACTCTGGGGAAGAGAGAACATGACGGTGGGGATTCACTTGGGGTTAAACCACATACTGGAATGAAAACAGTGTTCAGAGGAGTTCAATGAATGAATGCATTATACTGGAGTTGTGACGCCTTGGCACCTGGTCAGAGATGGTCGTTTCACGTCATAGATTAAAGCGTGGAGAAACAATACTTCTGGTTGGATGAGCAGGCCAAAATCAGGGAGAGAAACAGTACTTCTGATTGGACCGGCCAGCTGGAATATTTTGTGGGCAAAGAATCAATTATCTGGAAGGAAGTTGAGACCTGGTTAGAAGACGTAAACGTTATTGCTTTGGGTGGCATTGTTTTGAAAGTCAGGATGGTGACAATATCAAAATGCTACACAGTTTGTGTTGAAAAGGAATCTGTGGTCGTGTAAAGATAAATTGGTTGCAAAGGGGAGGGGAGATGTAGAAAGAAGTAAAAACTGGAAAAACTGCGACAGAGTACGACGAGATGAATGAGGGATAAAAAAAAAAGAGGCAGACAAGTACCATGATTAATTTATAGACGCGTGATTAAAGGTGCTCATATGTATCCACGCACACAAAAACACAAAAACACATACACACAACCACACATGCACACACACACATACAAACATGCGCGCGCACGCACACACACACACACACACACACACACACACACACACACACACACACACACACACACACACACACACACACACACACACACACACACACACAGAGGCAGATACACACACTGGTAGACAAAAGCATAGACAGAGACTGGTAGACTTAGACATAGACAGAGAGAGAGAGAGAGAGAGAGAGAGAGAGAGAGAGAGAGAGAGAGACAGACAGACAGACAGACAGAGAGAGAGAGAGAGAGAGAGAGAGAGCGCGCGCACACACACACACACACACACACACACACACACACACACACACACACACACACACACACACACACACACACACACACGCACACACATCTAACCGTTTCCTCCCCACTTTCAACGATAGGCAAATTCGTAACCTTATAAACACACATACACAGTAAATGCACGACTTCCAGAAATGCGATTTATGGTGGTTTATTTCTCACGTTTCTTAAACGACCCTCCACCCCATCCCCGCCTCTGCAACTCTTCCCCCACCTTCCTTTCCCGTTTCCATCCCTTTCCAATATGCCCCAATTCTGAGTCATCTACCCTTCCCCAGCAGCACCTCTGGCGCCACGGATGCCAGGCTCTGACAGGAAGGGGTGATAGATGTCATTAACCGCGGTGCCCTCCACAGCCACTGCTGGTACTGGACAGTCCTGGGTTCTTTTGAGTCACTGACCAGAAGCAGGGATGAAACGACGATCCTGATTGGCTAGATGGTCCTGCTTCTCTCCAATTGCTGTCTGTTGTCTAATCTGGAGTGTCATTTCTCCCTGGTTATTGACGACTCACATAGAACAGGTGGTGTGCTGTTTTTTTTTTTTTTTTTTCTCTCTGCTACCCGCTGACTGTCTGTCTCATCTGGAGTGCTGGGGTGGCTTTTTGATCAGTGACTCGAAAGGTCTACTCCACACCAGTACCAGTGATGATGGGCACAGACACCGTGCTTTAATAAAATCCACCCTCCCCGCCTTTCCTATCAGATTCTCACCTTAGCGGCGAGAGAGGTGATTCTGGGAAAGGGTAGGTGTCTGTGGGACTGACCTGGGGCTCCTATGAGATTCTCACCTTAGTGGCGAGAGATGTGATTCTAGGTAGGGTAGCCATAACGCCTAAGATGCTGGTTGATGGTGGTCTTTTCAAGTCATTGACAGAAGCAGGGAGACCCAGTGCTCCTGACTGGTCAGGGAGATCAACACCAAGGGAAAACGGCACACGTGTGAACCAAAAGCGAGGGACAGGCCGTGCTTTGGTTCGGGCAGGCAGGCTGGAATATTGAGCAGAGAAGAGTTTTCACTTTCAATTTCAGTTTCATCAAGGTGTCACTCCGTGCGGACTAGTCCATATACGCTACACCACGTCCGCTAAGTTTTGAGACCACACTGCGCAATGATTTAAAGCTAATAGATATACGAATTAATGACTGAGATGAGAGAATTTAAGGTCTCGTGGCTAGGACTTAGCAGACGCCTGATCAACACATTAGCCCAACGCGCTGGTCAGATCTTGAGAACCTACCTGACAGTGGTTGTGCCATTATTATTGTTGTATGTGTGCGTGGTGAGCGGTAAGTAGAAAAGAATCAATGAGAAGAATAGATTCTGAATTGAAAATGGAGATATGGTCCGAGACAAGAGTCATCGCTTCAGTTAATTTTTTTTTCAGAGGTCAAGATGGAGACAATATCAGAACTCAGGGGCAGTTTTTGTGGTGAAAACAAAACTGCACATGTAACAGGAGGCAGGAGAAGAGATGAGAAGGGAAAGAAGAAGAGAGGGGCCCGTATAGAAGGGGAGAAAAATAAGTGGGAAAAAAAAAAATGAGGGTGGAAGGCGAAAAAGGAGAGTTACATAGTTATACACGGACACATGAAAAACACACACACACACACACACACACACACACACACACAACACACACACACAGAGAGAGAGAGAGAGAGAGAGAGAGAGAGAGAGAGAGAGAGAGAGAGAGAGAGAGAGAGAGATCATCTCCAAACCTTTTAAAGTTCTGACACTCTGAGATGTAAGTTTCATCAACCATAGCAGCTGTGCCCGCCAAAGACATCACCAGTACTGGTGATCCTTCCAGACCACTGACCAAAGCAGGAAGGAATAAATGCTGCTGATTTCAGAGGCAGTCCCTGAAGCACGGAGAAACAGCTCCGAACTGGAAAGCCAGGCCCAAAAGGCAGCCAGGAGAGAGACAGAGACCCTGATGGTAAAAGCAGACTTAAAAGCACGGACGGAGAAGCAGGTCATCTTGACTGGACTGGCAAAGCAGCAGCCAATGCTGCCTGCAGAATCAGTGATACTGGTTGACAGAAAAGCTGGAATATCCTCTGAAGTGGAAAGAGAATCTGAGGCTGGCAGGAAATGAATTCATACAGCGAGAAAAAGGCCGTGTCTTATTATCAAGGGTGGACATTTTTCAGCCAGTGAAAGAAGATGACGTCAGAATACATTTGTTGTTGTTGTTGTGTTTGTTTGGGGGGGGGGGGGGGGGGGGGGGGGGGGGGGGGGGGGGGGGGGGGGGGGGGGGGGGGGGGGGGGGGGGGGGGGTTCAAATCATTGACCAAAGCTGGAAGAAACGGCGCTCCTGGTTGGGTCATCAGTTGAAAAGGCTGAAAAACAGTGCTGCCGATTGGACAGGCAGACTATCAAGCGTGAAGTGTTGCAGAGGCTGGCTGTAAGGAAAGGGAACCATGGCAGCGGGAAGGGTCACTGCTTTAATAAGAGAGGTGGAGGTGTTCGAAGCCAGTGAAGGAAGAAAATGCCAGAATTCCGGCTTCAGTTCTCATGTTGAAGGGATCGAGGAAAACTGTAATCATCTGGGTGAATTTGAACTGGGGTTGTTGTTAGATGCTGGATTTCTTTTTCCCTGTTAACAAGGGGGAAATTCAGAACATTGGCGTTCGTTTCAGGTTGAACGGGATTTTGTAATTTTGTGAGAACAGGGGTGAAGTACGGGTGGAGGTGAAGGCTGAATGGCAGAGGAAAGACAGAGAAAGAGGGAAAGGGAGACAGATTGTCTCAAACTTACGTGATTGCTCTCTCTCTCTCTCTCTCTCTCTCTCTCTCTCTCTCTCTCCCTCTCTCTCTCTCTCTCTCTCCATACACACACACACACACACACACACACACACACACACACACACAATCGAACGCATTCACACACACGTACACACGCGCGCATGCCAGCATGCACAACGCACACGTGGTTGAAAGATGGTAGGAAAAAGAGAGAGAGAGAGAGAGAAAGCAAGAGAGAGAGAGAGAGGGAGGAGGGGAGGGAGGGAGGGAGGGAGGGAGAGAGGAAACAAACGTGACACAGTCAGATTAGATCTATTCCCCCTTCTTTGCTCTAAACCCTGTGCAAAAACATACATGAAAAACATACATGAAAAACACACACACACACACACACACACACACACACACACACACACACACACACACACAGAGCGAGAGAGAGAGAGAGAGAGAGAGAGAGAGAGAGAGAGCTCCCAGAAATAAACCAAAAAAAAAAAAAACAAAAAAAAGTTAGTTATCTCCCCATTTTCGCTCTCTCGACAGTGGACAACCCCACGACACAGCTTCCAGACACTCAAGTTTAGTTGGACATGAAAACACACACACACACACACACACACACACACACACACACACACACACACGCACATGACTACTAGAAATCAGACTCATGGTCGGTCCATTTATTTGCAAGTCTTTTGGCCAGGTACCAGTCTTACCCCCTCTGCATGCGCCCCTCCTCTTTCTGCCCCATTCCCACTCATCCATTCCAGCCCTTTCGACTGCGCCACTTTGTCGCCATATAGGCCAGACTCTCACGTGCGGGGGGGTGATGAATTTCATGAACCGCAGCGCCTGTACCCTCCAAACCCACCATCCGGACTCGTGGATGGCGGTCTTTTCGAAGCGGAGAAACAAGCGTTCCTGATTGGACAGACAGTCATTATCTGCACTGCAGAGAACTACAGCCCTTTTGTTTGGACAAGCAGGGTGGAAACAGGAAGAAGATTGCTTCTGGCTGGACAGACCGGGCAGAGGATCTAACAGACAGGTAAGTAGAGGTACACTGGAAAGCACCGTTTCCCTTTCCACGCTTGAAAATGAATGCAGCTATCTGACAGCCGCTTAAAACTTGAGTTGGAAAATATTCACACCAAAAATTGGAAACTGGAGTTTCCCTTTCCACCTGAAAGTAAATACCGACTTCTGCTGTCATCTCCTTTACCTGAGCTTGAAAATCTCCACATCAACAAGCAGTGACTTTTTTTCTCTCTGCCCCTGTTTCTATCCCCGAACAGCCTGTTTTCCTTTCCTTTTGATCTTCAACCTATCTGTCCAGTCATGAGAACCGTTTTCCTGTTTTACACCTTTCTGACCAGTCAGGACCGCTGTTACTCTCCCCTTTTGGTCAGTGACTTGATAGGACCCACCATCATCCATACCATCCGTCAGTACTGGGAATATGGCTAAGGCTGGCACAGGCACTGTGGTTGGGCACGAAATCCACCACCTCTGCCCGTCAGAATCTCTCCTAGATGGCATCGGGTGATCGGGAAGAGAGGGGAGGGGGAAGCAAAGGCAGGAATGGGGAGGGGAAGACGGGATAGATAGACAAGATCAATCAGGAAACTCAAAAATTGCTGATCCCATCGTAAATCTGATTTCTGCGAGCCATGTGTTTGCCAAGAGTGTGTCTTTCGCCTCACAGAGCTGCTTGTGATTGGCTAGATTCATATGTGGTGTGTCTATTCTCACGTTCACTGTTTTTTTGTCTGTCTTGCCTTCTGCTCTCTCTCTCTCTCTCTCTCTCTCTCTCTCTCTCTCTCTCTCTCTCTCTCTCTCTCTCTCCTGTAAACACTGTCCAGAGTGGATGCTAACTGTCCATACTACAGCGTATCTTTGTCCTTTTGACCTCTCTCCACTTATTTTTTTGCGGCACTGAAATGTTTTTGTTTGTATTTTCTTTTTAATATCTGAAAATCTCTGGTACTCTGAACATGGCTTAATGTAAACATAGGCCTTCGGATATCAATAAAGCTACCATGTCATAAACCGCCTGTTGTTGTTTCTTTCTTTTTCAGGGTCTGATGGTTTTTTGATGGTCTGACTTGTTTTGTGATGTGACTTTTTTTTTTTCTTGCATGTGTTTGACAGTTATAATGATGTAGACTCAAACCTTAAAAACCTCTACCCCACTGACACTTGTCTTTGTTCATCATTATACTCATAACCTCAATTTTTCACACAGGATCACAGATTCGCTTTCAACGCCAAATGAAGAAATCGGACACGTTTTCCCTTCGTGGGCTTTGAAAACATACAAAACAAAAGAACAAACCTGTACACACTAAGAAGTGAGCCTTACTCCGGCTCCTGTCTCTATTTCCCCTGCTATCCTTTCAATCTCTTTCCGCTCGATTTTGCAGCCAGTAAGAAGAACTGTTTCTTCCCGTTTCATTTGTACTGGCTGTCCCAATCAAGAACACCATTTCATCCACACTTTGTTCCCAATCAAGAACGCTGTTCCTCTCCTGCTTTTTGTCCTGCTTGTCCCAATCAGGCGCGCTGTTTCTCCCTGCAGTTGGCGCTCTGCCTGTCCAATCAAGAGCGTTGTTTCTCGCAGCTTCGGTCAATGACTTGAAAGGACGGACCGCTATGGAACCAGCAGCCGAAAAGATCATGGCTGGGCTAACATGCTGCATGGTTAATTTAAAACCACTGTCCTTCCCCTGGTCTGAAGACTGGCTCTGTGGCGTCATCGCTGCTACAGGGGGGGAGGTGAGTATGGGGGAAAGAGAGGAAGTAAATGGTTGGGGGAACTGGCGAGGGAAGAAGGGAGGAATGAATGAAAAGGGGGTAGGAGGAGATGGGGGGATGAAGGAGTGTGGGGCTTGTTGACCAAGTTTGGATAGACCAAACAGAATTGAAAACGGTAGGAGTGACCACGTGCCTGATCCCTCCCTTTGTCTGGATTCTCTGTATCTCTGTCAGTCTGTTTGTCTGCATCTGTCTGTCTGTCGGTCCGTCTATCTGTCTGTGTGTCTGCCTGTCTGTCTGTCTGTCTCCCTTTCTCTGTTAAACCTAGATTATCCAGAGTGACCACTAACTGTCCATTCTGAGGTGCATAATTGCCAATATGGCCTTATTTCTTTGTGTATTTCTATTTAGTTAGTCCTTTCTGAAAATCTGGGAATGCCTGTGCTTTCATCATGGCCTGATGTTTTCACTCACACAACGTCAATAGTAGGGCTACCATGTCAAAACCAACCGCAAGCTGTCGTTTGTTTCTTTTTCAGAATATGGTGTTTCTCCGGTGGTATGATTCGTTTTGTGCTGTGACCTTGATTTCTCTCTTGCGTGAGTATGGTAGCCAGTAAGAGAGTCTGTGTCTTCGGTTGGGCTATAACAATTAAGACCATGAATCCTCTGCCCCACTGATACTTCTCTTCCTTCTTCATTATACATGTAACCCCCAAATTTTCTCACATGACCTCGAATCCCCTATCAACACGAAACTGATTCTAGAAATCTAACAAGTTCTCCCTTCACAGGCTATGAAACCAAACAAGCAAAAAAAAAACAAAAAAAAAACAAACCTGCATACACTAAGCAGTGAGCGTTAGGGAGCGAAAGGTTGGGGAGGCAGGGAGGGAGGGAGTGATAGGAGGAATGAAAAGGGGGTTAGGAGGAGATGGGGGGATGGAGGAGTGAGGGGCAGATTGACGAGATAACCAGACTTGGAAACGATAGGAGTGACCACATATTTGTTTCATCTCTCTCTCCTCTCTCTCTCTCTCTCTCTCTCTCTCTCTCGTGGGCTTTAACAATTCACACAAAGAACATACCTGTACACACTAAGCAGTGAACCTTATTCCTGTCCCTGTTTTTGTTTCCCTCAACGTCCGTCCTCTCGATCTCTTCCACTTGATTTTTCCAGCCTTTGTTTGCGCTGCCTGTCCCAATCAAGAACACCATGTCATCCACGCTTTGTTTGGACTTTCTCTCCAATCAAGAACGCTCTTCCTCTCCTGCTTTTTGTCCTTGCCTGTCCCAATCAGGCGCATTGTTTCTCCCTGCATTTGGTGCTCTGTCTGTCCAATCAAAGGCGCTGTTTCTCGCAGCTTCGGGTTAATGACTTGAAAGGATGGACCACCATGGAACCAGCAGCCGAAAAGATAATGGCTGGGGCTGACATGCTGCATGGTTAATTAAAACCACTGTCATTCCCTTGCATCTGAAGTCCGGCTCTATGGCATCATCACTGCTACAGGGGGAGGAGGGTGGAGGTGGGTATGGGGGGGGGGGGGGGGCAGAGAGAGGAGATAAAGGGTTGGGGTAGCAAGGGAGGGACGAAGTGAGGAATGAGTAGATGGTAAGGAAGCTACGGGGGGAATTAGAGATGTGAGCAGAGCAAGGGATAGATTGACGAGGATGAGATCAACCCAACAGACTTGAAAACGATAGAAGTAACCACATATTTGTTTCTCTCTCTCTCTCTCTCTCTCTCTCTCTCTCTCTCTCTCTCTCTCTCTCTCTCTCTCTCCATTGGCTTGGAAAACACAGAAGAACAAACCTGAAAACACTAAGCACTGAACCTTATTCCCCAAAATGCCCTCTCGATCTCTCTTCCACTCGATTTCCCATCCAATCAGAAGCACTGTTTCTTCCCACTTTGTTTGCGCTGCCTGTCCCAATCAAGAACACCATGTCATCCACGCTTTGTTTGGACTACCTCACCCAATCAAGACCGCTGTTCCTCTCCTGCTTTTTGTCCTGCCTGTCCCAATCAGGCGCACTGTTTTTCACTGCAGTTGGCGCTCTGCCTGTCCAATCAAGAGCGTTGTTTCTCGCAGCTTCGGTCAATGACTTGAAAGGACGGACCTCCACAGAACCAGCAGCCGAAAAGATCATGGCAGGGCTGACATGCTGCATGGTTAATTAAACCACTGTCCTTCCCCTGGTCTGCTGGCTGGCTTTGTGGCGTCATCGCTGCTTCAGGGGGAGAATGGTGGGGGGATGGGGGAGAGGGGTGTGAGAGGAGGGACAGAGAGGGAGTAAAGGGTTGGGGGAGAAGGGGAGGGATGACGTGAGGAATGAGGAGGTGGTAAGGAGGGGATGGAGGTGTGAGAGAGGTGAGTGGAGCGAGGGGTGGGTTGACGAGGACTGCATCGACCAAACGGATTTGAAAACGATAGGAATGACCGCATGCCTGTTTCCCTCTATGTGTTTCTCTCTCTCTCTCACTGTCTCTCTCTCTCTCTGTCTCTCTGTCTCTCTGTCTCTGTCTCTGTCTGTCTGTCTGTCTGTCTGTCTCTGTCTCTCTCTCTCTCTGTATGTGTATGTATGTGTGTGTGTGTGTGTGTGTGTGTGTGTGTGTGTGCGTGCGTGTGTGTGTGTGTGTGTGTGTGTGTGTGTTGTGTGTGTGTGTGTGTGTGTCCCTCTTCATATGAAAAAAAAAACTCTTTTCAACTTTCTTATTTGTGTGATGATATCACAATTCATACGAGCAGCTCCCACTGAAATTCTGATTTTACATTACAACGAAACAGAATATGAAACAGTTTCTCTTTTAATCAATGATGAACAATAAGGGAAGGACTAACTTAAAGCATCATTACGCTCGAAGAGCAAGTTCATCTCTACTTGCCAAAAAGATTTGACCAATCACTCACTGCATGGCTGGTCACAGCAAACAATGACAATTTAGCCACGAAAACAAAGTACTTGTAAATGGCGTAAACAGTCGAATCACGGAATGGAAGTACAGATCAGTGTCTATTTTCATAGGGATGAAATTCCTACGTGGAAAGCTGTAAAAATGATTTTCTTCAGTTCATATATAACTGTTGATGTTATTTGATACTTAAGAATACATATAAGTTGCTGGTCCGCCAAACGAAGGAACAGGTAAATTAACAACAACAAAAAAAAACAACCCAAAAACACAAAACAAAACTGTGCTATAATGTATGGGATTGTGTTGAGTTGTATCATGATATGTTATTCCATGCTGTTGAGTGCTACATTGTACTGTGTTGCACCCTGTGTTGCTTTACTGTATTGTATTGTATTGTATTGTATTGTATTGTACTGTAATGCACTATACTATAATCCATCATTGAGTTGTATCATTACATGCTATGCTACGCTATTCTATCCCACGCTAC
>JADBJO010009364.1:45000-47500 GCA_016801955.1 Conus betulinus
TTATTTTGTCGTTGTTGTTGTTGTTGTGTTTTGCTTTTTTATTTTCATTCTGTTTTTCTTTTTTTTTTCCTTTCATTTTGCGTTGTTCTGCGATGCGTTGCTGTTTGATTGTCTGTTGTGTTTGTTGCTATATTATTGTTTGTTGTATTTGTTAGTATATTGTTTGTTATATTGCTTACTTTTTAGTGGTGGTGGTGGTGGTGGTCTTCTTCTTCTTTCTTCTTCTTCTTCTTCTTCTTCTTCTTCTTCTTCTTTTTCTTCTTCTTTTTCTTTTTTTTTTTTTTTTTTTTTTTTTTTCTTTTTTCTTTTCTTTCTTTCTTTTTTTTTTTTTGTTCTTGCATCGTAATGTGTCGTCGTATGTATTGTTGTCCCGTTGTGTTGTATTGAATCTGATTAAGTTGGGTTTTGTCGTGTCGTGTCGTGTCGTGTCGTGTCGTGTCGTGTCGTGTCGAGTTGTGTGCTGTCTCGTGTTTGTGTCGTGTCATGTGCCGTGTCGTGTTGTGTCGTGTCATGTGTCATGTAGTGTCTTTTTGTATTGTGTCATGATGTGTCGTGTCGTGTCGTGTGGTACTGTGGTGTGCTGTGGTGAGCTGTGGTGTGCTGTGTTGTGTTGTATTGTTGTATCAAGTCTTTTTTTTTTTTTTTTTTTTTTCTTTTTTTTTGTAATCTCATGTGCTGTGTTTTTCTTTCTTTACAGTGCGTAGTTATTATTTTGTTGTGTTGTCTGTTGCGTTATTCTCGTATACTATAGCTTAACTGCATTATGGTGTTTCATACAGTAGGCTGTAGCTTTGGGTTTTGTCGCAATGCATGGTCGAATTGTAAAATCACGTGACGGTGTCTTCAATGGCATTGTACAGTGCGGAACTATGTGACATTGTACTGTATAGGGTAGCCATGGCGTGGAATGTATGGCACTGTATGGGGTCGTACTGTGTTCCATTGTATAGCTTTGTTTTGTATTGTGTTTTTGTGTCACAGCAGTGTACTACATACAGTGCATTAGTCGTGCGGCGTGCTGCTTTGTGTTCCATTGGTGTGCTAATCTGTTGTATAGTGTTGTACTGTCTGGTAACTTTTGTTATTGTTGTTGTTGTTGTTGTTGTCGTCGTCGTTGTTGTCGTACTCAGGCTAAAAGACTCCAGGGATCACCCGAACAGTCGGAAGTACTTGAATACTATGGTACAAATGCATCAGCTGGGGATGAGAACATTACGTGTGTGACCGTTTTTTTTTTTTGATTACCCCCGCCACGTGGGCAGCCACACTCCGACTTCGGGGGATTTTGGAAACTGATAATGTCATGCTAGAAGCTTGTCACGACTGAAGACAATCCCCGCATAACTATGCAGAGCATAACACCATTTTAATGTAGCCTTGGTGTTCTAGCCTACGACGACTGGTCTGACGCAGCCTTAAGCCAAGACGGTACTGTAGGGTAACGAATTGTCTGATAGTTGTTGTATTGCATTGTGTTTCTGTTATATTGGAGAGTATTGTATAGCGTCGTAGCACTGTATTTCATTGTGTTGTCCTGTATTTATGTGGCAATGTATTGTACAGCATTGCGTCACAATATATTGTGTTGTATGGTTTTGTGTTGTATTCGTATTGTATAGTTTTGCATCACATTAACATTATAGTGTACTGTGCTGTGTTGTGTGTTTTTTCTGCGTTATTCCATATTATTTTGTACATTATTTTTCATTGAATTTATATTGAATCGTATTGTGCTGTATTGTATTACATTGATTTGTAGTGCATTATTATGTACCGTTTTTTTTTTTTTTTTTTTAATGTCGTATACAATTGTTATTCTACTGCATTTTACTGCATTGTCTTGTGATTGACAAATGTCCAGAACAACGTCGAAAATCCTACTCCTCATGTTGTCCTCACGTAAAAAAAATTGTCCTGTCTCGTTTTTTCTTGTGCAGCATGTTTTTTGTCTCGTCACCGCCACCAATTAAATTTAATGTTTTTTCTTATCCTATTTCGCTTTTTCCTTGTGTTAAAATTTGAACACGATATGATAAAGTGTGATGTAATACAATACTATGAATAATCTTATACGATATACTACATAATATAACAAAAAATACATATGTATACATAATATTTTGTTAGAATAAAATAGAATGTAATATCTAAATAATGTAATATGATGTAAAATAACATAGATATGATAGGATTCGATATAATGTGAGATATCATGTGGCATTATATGTAAATGATTGCACACACACACACACACACACACACACACACACACACACACACACACACACACACACACACACACACACATGTGTGTGTGTGTGTGTGTGTGTGTGTGTGTGTGTGTGTGTGTGTGTGTGTGTGTGTGTGTGTACAATAAACTAATAAATTCCAAGGATAAGTAAACCGAGCACCATTCCAGCAACGTAGAGAACAGCTAGGTGTTGCAATGACTGCCAGAAATGTTCAATTCTAAACAAAGCTTGCTCTTATGTCTTAGATT
>JADBJO010009364.1:62500-67500 GCA_016801955.1 Conus betulinus
ATTACTATTATCAAATTGGTTAGAATTATTATCATATACCATCGTTAGTATCAGCAGTAATAGCAGTACTTTTTTTTTTTTTTTTTTTTTTTTTTTTGGGGGGGATTATCCTTATTATCCTTATTATCATTACCATTTAACCTGTGTTGCCTCCCCTCCCGGCAGCCATGTTTCCATTCCTCCTACATTGTGTGCCTATGAAGAGACAAGTGACTCTCTGTTCGTCCTTCGTTTTCATTGTCTTGGGTGTGATTTGTCTTGCCTGAACAAGACCAGAACGTCGAAACGCGAAGTGTTTATTTCGTGATTTGATTTATTTATTCATTTATCTACTTCACTGTATGCATTTTATTCATTTACTTGTATTTTAGTGTTTATTTTGTAATTTGTTTATTCTTTCGTTTTGCGACACAGTAACACTTTTCTTTTTTTTCGTTAATCTTGTTCCGCTTGCAGTCACCTCCACTTTGGAACTGATATATTTCAAGTTTACCACCAAAATGTTTGCCTTCAAATTTTGCTGAGGGTACGCTCAACTCAATGTAATACGCAAAACTAAGCAAAGAATGGAACAGAGAATGAAACGAAATCCCGTGACATCAAAGAGCTTGTGCAATGTCTGATTTTCAGGAGGTAAACTTCGTTAGATTTTTATGAGACAGCAAGAAATAAAACGGCTGACCGAAATGGTAGGGTGTTGTGGCATCACGAAAGCAACGGCAGTTATGCTCGTTTTTTAAAACACCAACATCTAGACCAAGACATAGACTAAGCTTATTACATTGACTATACCTGACGCATGGAAAGAAAAATAATTGAAAATCCTTTGTCGTTTGCAAAGACAGTGAATTAATGAAACTTTTCTTTTGTTCCGTTTAATCTTCTTTCTTTCTGTGTAGGCAGGCTGACACTCCTGCAGACACTGCCTGTATAGGCAGGCAATGGAGTCTTGTGTGTATGACCGTTATTTATCCCGCCATTAAGGCAGCCATACTCCAACTTCGGGGAAGGTGCATGCTATGTGCAGCGTGTCATCCATACCAACGGCCAAACTGGCCTCTCTCTTCCGAAAGTTGGTGATGGGATTTGACGTGTGTGCAAGATGTTGTGTGCGTGCGTTCACACACGGAACCTCGGATTATAGTCTCATTCGAAGGACTGTATGGGGAATGGAGTCAGAACCAATGTTAACTCCGAGGGAAAAAATCCCGCTGTACCGAAATTCGAAACGGATCACGAGTCCGGCGCTCTACCAACTGAGCTATTCGGCCCCCTGTTTTCGTTTAATGAAACACTAGACTTTTATTCCCATTGAAATTGTCGATGTATATAACTCCCACTATGGATGCATAAATCACCCCCTGTGTGTATAAAATTAGGTGTATCACCTATCACCTATCCCGGAGTCTTGAAGACCGTTAGGGCGCCACAGAAGACTTCGCAACCAGCTTCCTCCACTCCTCCCGGTTCTCAGACGCTCTTAGGCAGTTGCTGAGTGCGAGGCCAGTCCACACACACTGATGTTGTCCTCCAATCTCTCTTTCTCCGTCTTCCTCTCCTTCTGTCTCCTCGCACGGGTTCCTCGTAGAACAAATATATTTAGTAACAGTCCCATGGGATCCATCATCTCATCCGTTTCATTCATCAACCTCCCTCCCTCCCACCCCCCACACCACCCCCTACTCCATAATCCCCTAATTTACGCACTTCATTTTTTTCATCTGCTGTGTAAATGCGGCACTATATAGTACCACTGGACTTGCATGAATATGTTAACCGTTTTTGTGCACACGCATGCAAACGTGCGCGCGTGTGTGTGTGTGTATGTGTATGTGTGTGTGTTTGTGTGTATGTGTGTGTGTGTGTGTGTGTGTGTGTGTGTGTGTGTGTGTGTGTGTGTGTGTGTGTGTGTGTGTGTGTGTGTGTTTGTTTGTTTTTCAAATCTTGTGCTTTTTTTGTCTCCCTCGTTCGTGACATATCACAATGTTCTGAAAACATGTTAACTGAAACATTCTTTTCCATATTTTGTATCTGTATACAACAGGCTTAAACAAATAATACCCAAAAAATGGTAACTTTCGCTCCAGCGATGAAATTATTTTAACTCTGCTTCAATGCTGCGCGAGACCCAGTGATATAATACCCACCCACACACGTACAGTTTGGACATGGGCGAAAAAAAATCATTCATCAAAATGATAAATTTCAGTAATCAGGCCATTGTCATATGTCGATGGGAAAGAACTCTGTCATCCTCTTCTTCAAAGAAGGACTGTTTTTTGCACATTAACGCAAACTTAAGAATCACTAACCACAGGTATTTGAAAATGATAATGATCAGATTGATAATACGCTTCCGTGTGAGTATCGACAGTCATCCCCATTTCTCATTTGTAAGTAACGTAAGATAATGGTTGGGCAACATCTAGAATGAATTATGTTGCGAGAAAAATTATACATTTATTACAGACTCGCAAAATTCATTGAATAACGTGACGCCTTAGCTTAAGGCTGTGTCAGGCCAATTGATACAGGCTAGAACACCAAGGTTGCATCAAAATGTTGTTATGCTCTGCATAGTTATGCGGGGATTGTCTTCAGTTGTGACAAGCTCCTAGCATAACATTATCAGTCTCCAAAATCTCCCGAAGTCGGAGTGTGGCTGCCCACGTGGCGGGGTAATCAAAAACGGTCACACATGTAATGTTCTCATCCCCAGCTGATTGATTGTACCATAGTGTCAAGTGCTTCGGCTGTTATGATCCCTGGAGTCTTTTAGCCAGGGTACGACGACGACGACGACAACAACAACAACACAACAACAACACAACAACATGCTAACAAAGTGCTTCGGCTGTCTTTACAAGTATGGTGTAGGGTGAATCCCAGGTTTTCTGTCCGAAAGTTACAGAACCGAGTTCTTGTTGGGTTTCCATCTTATAGCCATACACGCGCAATCAATTTCCAACCCGTGCGTCAAAAAAACCATTATCTTGGGTAAACTGGAGCAGAAAAAGAAGGGAATGACAATATAATAACCGTTAGTTCAATTTTGCGTTCTGAATGAAATGGGTCTGACAATGCAGCTCTTTCTTTCTTAAAGTTCTGTGTTTTTTTCTCTGAGTATACTCCCACAGCGCATATTGTTGTCTACGTGTCAATGATGTAAAATATGTGTGTGTGTGGCTGCCGTGTTGTGTGTGTTTTTTTAAGTCCTTGGAAAATACACAGCGCAATAATTGTAACAGTCCAAAAAAATTAACATGAGTCGTAAACTGAAAAAGGCACATTTCATCAAATGTTGTGAAATGGCTGTATTATGCGTCTTTTCCAACGAGAACATTTTACTGCTGACAATGTGTAGTTATGTGTGTGTTATGGTTGTGACTCTGTGTGTTGTTGCCACTTTTTCAGTCTGTGTGTGTTTTCTCTGTGTGTGTGTATGTGTGTGTGTGTGTGTGTCATCAAATGTGTGCTGTATTGTCTTTTCCACGAGTGTGTGTGTGTGTGTGTTTGTGTTTGCCACTTTTCAGTCTTTCTGTTTTTCTCTGTGTGTGTGCGTGCGTGTGTGTGTGTGTGCGTGTGTGTGTGTGTGTTGTGTGTGTGTGTGCGTGTGTGCGTGTGTGTGTGTGTGTGTGTGTGTGTGTGTGTGTGTGTGTGTGTGTGTGTGTGTTGTTCGTTAATTTAACATCTATCCACCTAACAGTGATCTTAGACAGTATGTAAGTGTGTGTGCATGCGGTGTTTTGGGGGTGTATGCATGCGAATGGTTGGTGTTGAATATGGGGCGTACGTAGGTATGTAATGCAATTAGGCCTAGATAAAATAAATAATAATTTAAAAAACAAACAAACAAACAAACAAAAAACCCACCCCACCCCCAAAAAAAAACCTTACACATAACTGAATTCAAAACTTCAAAAGAAACACTAAATAAGCAACTACCACCAAGATGGGGAAAATAACATAGACGTTAAAGTAAATGTCCATTGGGCTCTTAATCAGTCCTTGAACAACTTCCAAAATGTTTGATTCGTTGGAGATGACGTCTTCAAAGGCTGATATCGACGGTTCAGTGTTCAACAACCAAGCAGGTAAGTAGGGTTTCATTCTATCGCACAAAAAAAGTAGATGGAACGGAGTGATTTGCTGGCCACAAATACAAGTCACGTGTTTACAGAATTTGGTTTTAAAGGCATCAAGCCTCAATCTAAAAATCAAACTTTTTAAAATCCGCTCTTGGTAGAGATTCTTGATACCTGTTTTATTGTCTGATATCTTGTTAAATAATATCCCCATTTTGTTTCTGGTGCCTTTTTCGTTTATTTGAAATAGAGTTCCAGGATACGTCTTTTAAAAGACTATAACTCTCATGTTAAGGATAAAGGAATGCATACCTTTGTTAAATCAGTCTCAGTGATAGCAGCCTTTTTGGCTAATTGGTCTACCCTTTCATTCGCAGATAATCCACAGTGTGATGGAACCCAACAAAAATCGACGTAGGAACCACGTAAATGCAAAAAATGAATTAAGTGGTACACTTCTAATATGAGTTCTGCTCTCACACTTGTATTCGAAAATTTTAGAGCTTGTAGGACTGATTTTGAATCAACGCAAAGTAGTATTTGAAATGCAGGAAACTGAAAATCAAGAGAAAAGTTTAATGCCATAATAATGGCAACAAGTTCCGCAGTAAATATGGAAATATTCTTACCAAGGTGGGTAACCTTTCTCTATTTTTAAGGATGAATTATGAATGCTGAACAGACAAATGATTGTCTAGTACAGAACCATCTGTATAATTTTAAGATGATTTATATAAGTTTCATTTATATGTGACTTAACATACGTTGGCAGCAAGGGTCTATCACTTTTTTTAAAAACTTGTATGGTCTATGTCATAATTTGCTCTACTAAGTTCCCATTCCGGGATAGTGCTAAAAGACACCCGAGGAGCTACGTTTTGAGGTGCAGTGCCTGCTTTTGTAAATAAGTCAGAT
>JADBJO010009364.1:80000-84560 GCA_016801955.1 Conus betulinus
GAAAGAAAAGACAAGAAAGCAAAAGAGACGAGAAGACTAGAGAAAACCAAAAAAAAACCGACTGAGACTTCCTCCACGCAGACGACACAACGTACGCCTTTAGGATCTTCTGCATCAGGACCAGTGACCATTGATCATCATTTCTTCCTTTCCTTGGGATGTTTGATGGAATGAAAAGGTCGTTGGCCCGGAATCTGAGCTTATGAAATCAAGAAAATGGCGCAGTATACCACGCTCACCCTCCCCCCCCCCACCAAAAGGACCTCCCAACTCCCCCGTCCTCTGTTCATGTGACATTATGCGCGAAGCAGTTTTCGATTTTACATGCAAAAAATCAATGTCACAGAAACCGGGAGATAGATTCCCTTACGCACACATGCTAAGCTATTGGATATGCAATGAAACCAACATACCCTACAAACCCCTCCCTACCCCTCCATCCCCACCCCCCACACACACTACCTGCTATGTCATTGGCCAAGCATCTGTATGTATCAATGCCGGTAACCGGCGTTGTTTTTTTTTTTTTTTTCTCAGAATGCTGGTTGAGTTTCCTCCTTTGGTAATAAAACGTTAGTTTGTCTGTACTTATGCTTGTTTGTTTTCCTCCAATCAAACGAAAATGGTAGGCCTAATCCCTTCCTATACACAGTATACCACCAATAAAAATATTGAAAAACATTTGATCTTGTTTCTTTTTACGAGAGCCGCACCAGCTCACTCCCCCCCCCCCTCTCTCTACTTCTCTATCTCTTCATACAAGGCCAGTGCCAGCCAAGTTCGCCCCCCCACATGCGGACCCTGCCCACCCACACGAGCCGCACCTCGACCCCCCCCGTGCACCACTCAATGTTCACCACCGTCGCCCCTCCTAGATTTCCTTTTTTTTGAGCTCGCGATGTAGCTTCAGCAGGATCCCATGAAACCCACATAATCCCTTCCCCCGCCCTAACATGTCCCTCCCCACACCCCCACCCGACGACCAACCGTCTCCCCCCGCACCCAGGGCCGACCCCTACCATTTGCTACTGGTCTGCTTGGCCCAAGCATTCTTTATGCTATCCATTGTGGGGTCCGGTAACAGAGCGTTTTTGATTTTTATTTTTTTTTTTTTTTTTACTGTTTTTGTTTTTTGCCAAATGCCTGGTGGACCGTTTTCCTCCTTTGGTAATAACGTTAGTTTGGGTCTGTCCTTATGCTTGGTTGTTGTTTTCCCTCCCTCAAACAAACATTTGGTAGCTCTAATTATAGGGAGCAGTATAATAATAACCCAATAATTTCTGAAACATTTTCTCACCTTCTTTTCTGGTTTGCTTAAGTTCTTCTTCTTTCTTCCTCTCTCGCCCCCCCCCCCTCCCCTCTCTCGTCCCACTCTTCGGGGGTCTCTTCGCGGACGGTCGGGTCCTGGGCGTCTCGCTCTCTCACTCTTCTACCAAGTGGTGAACGTAACACAGGTCAGACCCACACACAGCCCCACTAATAGGCTGGTGCACCCCCCCCTGTTTGAAGCATGGGGCGTGGACAACCCCCACTTACCACGGATACCGTGCCCAACATTGCGTGAATGTTTGTGTGTCCAGTGTGCCTGGTGGCTGAACGCTTTGGCACGGGCATTGCTTGCGTGCGTTATGTTGTGTGTGTGTGTTTGTGTGTGTGTGTGCTGTGCGCGCGCGTCGCGCGAGCATTAAGCGCGCGCCTGCTCTCCCCTCTTTCTCTCTCCTCTCCCCTGTGCCAATAACTCCTCCTCCTCACTCGGCTCTGTGATGTGTGTGTGTAGTGCGTGTGTGCGCGCGTGCGTGCGCGCCCGCGCAGTCGCGCGCGTGTCTTGTGTGGTATGTATGGTGTGTGTGCGGTGTGGGTGTGTGTGTTTGTGTGTGTGTGTGTGTGTGTTGTGTGTCGGGGTGGGGTGGGGGTGGGGGAGGGGATGTTGACCTACAAGTCTCTCCCACCCTTACCACACGCCGCCGTGTGGCGAAGTGGTTTAGCGTCGCGGACTCCCGGCTGGGAGGGTCGTGGGTTCGAATCCATCAGAGCTGTGTCATGTGGGTTTTTTTCTGCCCCGACGGACCCCTACCCAGAGCTTGAGTTTGCTGCGGACTCAGTTGGGAAGACTGGGACCAAAAAACACACAGTCGAGTTTTCATTCATCCACTTAAATGGATGGCGTTTCGTGAGAGTGTTGCTCAATTTCCTGACCAACAGGTTGCAGGTTTCCTGTAATCTCTCGGGCCTTGCCTTTGACGCCGGGATGTAACATAATTATGAAAGAAAGCGTAGAGGTGTTTGTAAGCCCTGTGCATGTAGTCTCAGACCGAAATGGGAAATCCGTAGCCTCATCTCTAATCATCCTCATGTCTCATCGATCTCTCATGTGAAAAAACGGAATATTCGTCAAAGTCTCTGCGCCCACCCCTCAGTGCCGCGAGGGCTCCCTGCATGGACCTCGGTTCTCGGGTGGGGGGGGCCCTCGGGAGTCTCTCCACGTCGTGGGCCTTGGTGTGGTTTGGTGGGTCCGTGCGAGGGGGTGCATTCGGGATCGGGCGAGAGTCTCATTGGTGGTTGGTCCTTTGGAGGCGGACGGTGGTGGTGGTCGCCCCATGCCGGCGGTTTGAGCTCGACGGAGCATCCTTGTCTCGCCTCCCGCGACTAAGCAACTGGTCATTGTGTCGTCCATTGAGGGGATTAGTTATACGTGTTGTCTCTGCGTGATGTTCTAGATCGGATCACAGCGCCCACTGCACACAACCGAAAGTGACTCTTGCAAGGGAAGGACTCGCTTTTTGCCAAGGGCCCTTGGCTCAGCTGTGAGCCGTGAACAGTTTAGCGCTGTATTTTCATGTATAATACCTGCAGCGGCCTTGCTACACTGAAACCCTGCTAACTGAACGGGGCTAAATAGAAAAGCATCTTGGTGAGAGAAGGTAATGTTGTTTTTAGCCCAGCCGACTGCAAAGGACCATATCAGGGCTGTCGCAGCGTTGAAGGTCAAGTCACAAGTCTTTAAAGAAAATAATAAGACAAAAAAACCTCGAGTCACACAACCCTTTAAAATACACCTTCTAAAAACACCACCCGGAAATTTCGTTAAAAAAGCTTTTTCTTCCGTAAAATCTTAGATCAGATGAAAATTGCTAATCTCTTTTAGAAATTCAAAGATCCTTGAGGTGGGACATCTCTGAACAAGGTTTTCGTGGAGTCTGCTGTAAAGTGTTTAGTGTCAAAAATCATGCCAGTCCCCCAACACTCTAAAAGACCATGTTTTCACTGTGAGTGGTACATGACATGGAATGCACCCACGGAGCTTCGTTCTTCGCCTTTCGAAAGATAAGAATGGATGTAAAAGAAGTGGCCTGTATGCAAACGGCACAAAGCTGTTTCTTCTTGACGGTCATCTCGATCCGTGATGAAAACTCTTTCAGATTTAGATGGATTTGAAAAAACAGTTTTTGTTAGCCGTCTGCGAGTTTCATTCCTCTGTCAGAAGTCTTTGACATAAGCCTGGGCTTTGGGTTTCAGATCAGTGCGAGGGATTGATAATCTGCTGAATCTTTTTTTTTTTTCTGTGGCGTTCTTAGCTAGTTGATCAACCAACTTGTTGCCTCGAATGCCCGCATGGTTGGAAACCTAGCAAAAAACTACGTTGCATTCATCTTGGTGGGATTGTACACAGGTTAAATACGAATCCCTGAAGGTTGCGTTTGTTTTGTTTAACTGCCACTCGACCTAACTTTGAAAATAGAGTGACTGCACTAGGGAACTGAAGCAAATTTCAACTTTCCGGGTTGCATCAGTCGATACAGAATGACTGGACTTGGGAGCTGGAGATGGTTTCGACTTTCAGTTGACGTTACTTTCAAAGATAGTATGGGCTGTTGTTGGAAGTTGAAGCGGGTTCAAATTCCGGTTGATATTAGTTTGAAGAGAGAGTGACCGCGCTTGAGTCTTGAAGCCAGCTGCAACATCCCTTCGACATTAAATTTGAAAACAAATTAACTGCACGTAAAAATTGGGAGTAAGTTTGAACTTTGATTGGGGGATGGGGGAGGGACGGGGGCGTCGTTTTGTTGTGCTTGTACACCAAAACCTCGGAACACACACACACACACACACACACACACACACCAACACAACACAACACACACACACCACACACACTCTGCAAGTGCTTCAGAGTCAGAATGCGCCAACAGAGCTGGACTGACTATGCGATGAATTTGTTTTCGTGAAGGCTTATCCTCTGCCAAACGGTACACACAGCTTTCAGTGTAACAGAGAAGCTATGTTTAAATCTTTATCTTCGGAATTCAATCGCCTATGTCGCCAACATGAACGAAAAAAGTCCGATTTTTTCCTGCATGCAACGGGCGACTAAAGGTCCCACATAGTGAATGCAAAGTAGGCAAATGTAGAGTCGTTTGAACACACCCTAGAAGAGCACCATGCCGTGTATTAGCTAATCCGCACTAGAACGAACGCTGCATTAACTAAAAGAAGATGAAAGTTTTGTAGTTCCTGGCGCGTCGGGCCGCGTATCATAACGCCTCTTTAAACGAAGGATTA
>JADBJO010009365.1:20000-30000 GCA_016801955.1 Conus betulinus
GATTGTTCGTCTTTGTATTTGTCTGACTTTATTCAAGTTTTAAAAGGCTGTGCCAGTCTTGAGTGAAAGTTACTCTGTGTTAGGTTTCCTTATGGGAGCAAAGACTAACCCACTTGTTTACTGTTTTTTGTTTACTGTTCCCTGCCTCATTTCATTTCCAATTTTGTTCAAAAATAGTTTTGGGAATAGAAAATTACTGGGATTAAAAAATACAGAGAATAAGCAGCAGTCGACTATCTGTTCAAAAATAGTTTGGGAATAGAAAAGTACTGAGATAAAAAATACAGAGAAAAGCAGCAGTTGACTATCTGTTCAAAAATAGTTTGGGAATAGAAAAGTACTGGAATGAAAATACAGAGATTAAGCAGCAGTTTACATTCTGTTCAAAAATAGTTTGGGAATAGAAAAGTACTGGGATAAAAAAACATACAGAGAATAAGCAGCAGTTTACATTCTGTTCAAAATAGTTTGGGAATAGAAAAGTACTGGGATAAAAATACAGACAATAAGCAGCAGTTTACATTCTGTTCAAAAATAGTTTGAGAATAGAAAAGTACTGGGATAACAATACAGAGAATAAGCAGCAGTTCACTATCTGTTCAATGAATTGTTTAGGAATAGAAAAGTACCGGAATAAAAACACAGGGAATAAGTAGCAGTTCACTATCTGCACTATAAATTGTCTGGGAATATAAAAAGGCACTGGGGGTAACAATACAGAGATTAAGTAGCAGTTCCTGTCTATTCAATGAATTGTTTATGAATAAAAAGTACTGGGAGAAAAATACAGAAAATAGATAGCAATTCACTCTCTGCTCAATAAATAGTTTGAGAATAGGAAAGTACGGGATAAAATACAGAGAATAAGTAGCAGTACACTATCTCTTCAATAAATAGTTTGAGAACGGAAGAGAACTAGAAAAAGAAATAAGAAGAATAGGTCGTAGTTAGGTATAGTTTGGGTATAGAAAGTATCAGAAAAAAATACGGAGAATAGATTGCGCTTCACTATCTGCTTAATCAAAAGTTTGAGAACGGCAAAGAACTGAAAAAAAAAAACCGCTACGGAGAATAGGAGCAGTTCACTATTTGCACAATAAAAAAGTTTGAGAACGGAAAAGTACTGAAAAAAAACAAAACAAAACAAAAACAAACAAACAATGAAAACCAACGGAGAATAGGTAGCATTTCACTATCTGCACAGTAAAGAGTCTGGGAATCGAAAAGTACCAGAACCAGAAAAACCTACGAGGAATAATGCAAAATGGCTTTGAGGATTCTAAGAAGACTTCAGATTTTTTTTCTTTATTCCTCCCCCCTCTCCCTCCCCTTTTTCTGTTTTAAAAATCTTTTAAGAATCCTCAAAGACATTTTGCATTGTTCACAGAAGATCTGCGGTCAAAAATCTGTTTTATTATTCTACGATGAATAGGTAGCAGTTCACGATCTACATTCTGAATGCTGACAGACATTGTACATGCAACCAGGAGGGACGTCTACGGAGTAAAGAGAAATCAAAAGAAACCACAAAGAAAGAAAGAAAGAAAGAAAGGAACAGATGAAGGCTCCTGTGACTTCGAGAAGAAAGGCTAGAAAAGCTTCAGGAAGACCTGGAAGCAAAAAATACAGTGTCCTCAGCAAAGCAGAATAAGTTAGACACAGGAGAGGGAGAGAGAAAAAAGGAGAAAAACCCAAAAGTACTTCTTCAGAGCAGTTTCCACTATAAGAGCAGTCCATGTCATGATACACTCACAGTAGACAAAGACACTTTTGAGCAGTATCTCAGGAAAACATTGAACTCTCTGAAGAGTCAGGCTTCACTTCGAATCTAGGGCGTGATGTGTCCTGCAGTGCTAGAGACAATGTTCATTGACGAGCCACGAATACCGGATGAGATGAATAGAAATAGGTTAAGAAAGTCAGAACCAAATCATAACCTGGACCGAATGGGATTCTCTATATGCTGTGTAAGAATTTACCAACGGTCTCAATTGGCTCCACAAACTGACAGATCGGCATGGAGAAAAATTGAAGAACAACTGTCCATGAATGATAAAGAGCATAACTGGAGGAGTGACGTCAACCGGTTCAGACAAGCATCTCTTTTTAACGTTGGCGGGAAAATCGTCTCTATCATGGCAGCTAAGCTAGCCAAATACCTCACAAAAAAAAGAGAACTTGATGTGTCTGTCCAGAACTGAGCTGGCACCTGAGGAATGTCTGGCTGTGTAGAACATACCAAACTGAATCGGAAGGCAACCCAAAGAGCTCAGGCAGAGAAAGGTTATCTCGGCGTGGTGTGACTCGTTTGGCAAACACACATGGATCAGTTCCTCACAAGATGATTCAGCTGGCTTTCAAAACGTATGAGGTCCCCGGGAACATCCAGCAAATGCTGGAGAACTTTTCCGTGGCTTGCAAGTGAGGTTCACTACAAAGAAATTTCACAATACACGAGAACATCTGAAACTTGTTATGGAAATGGGCTATGACATTTCCCCAGTACTCATCGTGTTTGCTATGGATGTCACGCTGAAAGCAACAATGAGCTGTTCAAGTTCAACAGGTCTGGGAAATGGATACCAAAGGTCCCCTCTCCAGCCAGCCGTAAGAATGACACAACAAAATTTTCCATCAAGTAAGTAGATAAAACACACAAAATACTGAAGCAGCAGACAAGTTAGTCGCTTCATCCAATTGAGTTTTCAAACTTTGAAAACAGAGTCGCAGAGTATCTCTGTGAAAAGGAAAATGAAATGAAGTTACATTCTCTGCAGCCAACGAACATATTCCAGCAGTGACAGAACGCCAAAAGCCTTTGAACGTGGTATGACTCAGTGAGAGGCACAAAGAGGTAAAACGAAACCCAGCACTTGGCAATCATATACCCTGAAGTTCATACTGATCCGAAGGTCCTCTAGCCTCTAATGATATGTGATAACAGCAACAGCACAGTGGAAACAATGAAGCCAAAATCAATAATACGGGTGGAAATGACATAGAATCCCATCTGGTCTCTCTGACGTTACATTCTACTGTCACGAATGAAAGCTAACTCTAACGCTGAAATTCATCCTTGAGAAGTATAAAACGGGAAAAGCAAGGCTACTAACCAGGCGTTAAGGATTCTGGAGACAAGGGTGTCAGATCATCTTGAAACTGGCGGAGGGCAGTGGACGTGGCCAAGGAGAAGCTCAAGATCATGGAGATGATAGGACACACACAAACACACTGACAGGGACTGGGATCAACTGAAACGAAGTGGTGGTAATAGCGGAGTTGAAGAAAGAGAGTTGTCAAAGGAATTCAGTAGGCATTGGTAGAAGGTCAACAAGGGCAACGGACTGTGCGGGGAACGCGTACTGCAAAGAGAAGTCTCCCCTGGACTGGAACAAGGTACGTGGCCCCCCTTAGGCCCATGGTCTGTCCTAGGAGTGTGGATGCGTCGTGCTGCCGTTATGCCCCCTGACAAGGCAGGACCAGCACATCCGACTTCGGCTTGTTTTTTTATATCAGAGTGAAACGCTCTCCTAGACCGGTCGCTTTAGTGGGCTGACCAGTCCAATCTACTCGGCGATTTGTCCATAAGGGACGCATACCACCTGCTGCCCAGATCAGACCAAGTATGCATTGAGACTGAGGACAGGACACTCCAGACTGAGACATCACATGTTCGCCATTCCACTTTGGTGAGTCTTAAGTTGCCCATGCGGTACAGCCCGAATGACAGGGGAACTGCAGGACTGTCCCACACATGAAAAGCTGAGGGCAGAGACCTGGCCTACCAACACACCGATGAGGGAAAAGCTTTATGGATCACTGGAGGGCCTCCGCCGTAAAACAGTCTTCGTTAATGCCTCTGGCGTTCCTGTCTGAGTCAACGAAGAAGAAGAAAAGAAGAAGAAGAAGAAAAATAAGAAGGACCATGATCCTCAGACCTGAATATGACCTCAACCCAGAAATTCAAACCTGGTGAAACTGGGGAAATCAGATAAAAATACGTGTCCATTTATTCTAGGTATTCAAACATGGAACGTTATCAGTTCATGTAAAGTAGTGCTAATTCAAGAAAGGAATACGTGGACGCACAACGAAGCATCTGAAGAGATTCTCTATGCAGTTTGCACTGCTCAAGGAAACACTATGCCACCAAGAGCTCCAGCAACAACGTTCTACATGACAGGAAGCAAACACATCACGGTCTAATACAGCTGTGACATATACAACATGGAAGCAGAATTTCATGGATGGACTAGATGACAGGGACTGCACGGCAGATTTTGCAGAATGGGAAATCATGTAGAGATCATTAGGAAGAATCATCTTCGACAGGGTATACTACCCCCACTCAGGTTCACCATAACAAAGGAATCTAAGTGAACTCATCGTACCATAGGAAAGCAGAACGGAGGAAGATCACATCTACGAAACAGACGTTTGTCAGTCTAGTCAGCAGCTGGATAGAATCTGCCTTCCACAGAAAAACTCTCGCCACCCGCGGTTGAAGAGAAGGTGTTCATAGGCTCATCAGGATATCATCAGTGATGCCTCAGCTACCCCTGTCCAGCGTGGCGAGATAGGCAAGGCAAGGAAAGGCATCATGTAAGCCAATAATTCAACAGTCAGATATTCTAAGAGCTCTGGCTGTTTGTCTTCGTAGAAACTCGGATCGACCTCTATCAGGAGTGGACGTCTCCAAAAGGATTTCTTCTTCTAATTCATGCTTGCAGTCGTAAAATAAAGCATGTTTTGAAAAAAAAAATGTCTCCCATGCAAAAAATAAATGAATGAATGAATAAGTAATTTAACTAAAGATAAAAATCAGTAAACTTTAAAACAACTCGGAACAGAATTTAACAACATACCATTAAACTTCGTATTGTTTCTCTCTCTCCACACACACACACACACACACACACACACACACACACACACGCACACACACACACAGACACACACACACACACACACACACACACACACACACACACACACACACACACACACACACCACACACACACACACACACACACACTGCACAATCGCCCATCAATCAGACTCCAAGCACCATTTCTAGAACTGTACAAATATTTGAAACGACGTCATTTAAAATCAGGTAGGATTTAGACAGTCGGTTCAAATTTCCTCTCTGCAGCTCAGAGATGATTTGAAGACAGCTATCATAGCAGTTTTGTTTCGCGATATGCACTGTACTTCTGATGGAAGAGTATAAATGGCAAGGTTAAATCAATCTTAGTAATCTTCCTAGAATCTTTGCAGGCAGTGTAAGGAAAAGTGTGTAAGCAATACGATTCCTTGATTAATGCGTTTGTTCTAGAAGCACTGCGTTAAGAAATGAGACGAAAGAACTGTATGTATGATGTATGATGTCCGCTTTCATCGATACCGTTGTCCATTCGGTCCAGCTGTTCATCAAACGGCATTATGCAAATCTTGAGGATGTGACGTCATCCAGGACCTCAACATTCCAGTGTTACTCACCCCCATCCCAACCAGGGAAAGAACTAGAACTGTCTGGTTGAGATGATGCTTCTGATCTAGAGGGCAGCGTTCCTGGGATTGATGCTGAGACTAATGAAAGTCGTTAGCTGATGGATCAGAACACTGGGCTGTTGATCTCACGGTCCCTGGTTTGAACACTGACAAAGCCTGGTGCATTGGAGAGTTGCTGTAAAAAGTTATTGAGCGTACTATGTCGTGGGTAGAACGGAACGAAACGGCCAAGTTCAAGTCTTTTCAGGGGATATAGTTCTTAAAGTGTTGCTCAAATGTCTTCACCAGTTTAGTAGATGTTTGTGTCTCTTTGGCGAGGCTGAGGTCAGGATATGTTAGGAAACAAAGTGCAGAATTCAGTCCTGCCGTGGAGTCTGAGTGAGACCACAATGACATTCCAGAACATCGTCCTCCATCATGCTCTTCGACCATTAAATCATCAACATCTGTGATCCTTGATGCCCTGCTTAAGTGGTGACCTCAGTTAAGGTTTCCTAACTGCACCCATGCCCATGGTGACTTTATGACTGACTTTGATATGGGCGATGGACCGGGTGGTATCCACCAGAGAGGGACGCTCGCTCTCAGTGCATCCCACGACTAAGCGTGTAATGTCAGAAGGGAGCGCTATACGTGGTGTCCGTTGCATTTTGGCTCAGAATAAACACCACCACAAAGCCACAGAGTGACTCTGAGGCAATACACTATCTGTTCTGGTGGGGATGCCTCATGATAATTGTAGGCAGATGGCACCCGGTAGATTCTCAGCACCGGGTGAGCTGGAACGAACGACGTGAAGAAGATGAGTAATTCCACTGAGATGGCATGAAGATGAAAGAAAGAAATAAGCAAATGAGGGGGGGGGGGGGGGGGGGGGGGGGGGGGGGGGGGGGGGGGGGGGGGGGGGGGGGGGGGGGGGGGGGGAACGCGATAAAATATATGGAGAAACAGACTTTTGACCACAAAATCACAATGTGTAACTTACGGAATCTTAACACGTATCACACCGTCACAGGACTCTTACCTCCACTACCAAATCTTTGGTAGCTGCATCAACCAGTCCTGGTAGGCGTGCAGCTACAGGGGCAGCAGCCGTCGTATCTATGGTATTATCTGTGACGTCGGTTATGACGTAAGCTAGGGAAGCATTGGCTGCTACGTCAGCGTATGAAACGTTCAAGTTCTTCATCGTGGTGACGTCAAGCGACATCCTGCTGTCTTCCTTATTGTCTGCACCTGGAAATAACAAAAAATAGGGAGGGTTACTGTTGCTATCAACCAAAGACAGAATAATACAGAAAAGAGCGAAAGGATATACTAGGAAGAAGAGAAGAGAAGAGACATTTAGAAAGGGAGAGGGACTAGACGATATACAGGAGAAGGAGAAAGCTAAAAAGGAAAAAAAAAAAGAAAGAAAACAAAAAAGGATTCAGCATCCATAAGCCATTTCTAACCTCACGGTAAATGAACAGTACAGTTGTCTCTTCATACAAAACGTCCTATTTTGTGGGATTAAGTATAGTTTTCTGGATTGTAAGTGCTTATATACCGTTGAACTCATCCGTTTTTAAAACACGGTGTTGACTCCTGCGCGCAAAATCGCAAAAAGAAAAATAAATTAAAAAAAATAAACGAATGAATAAATAAAATAATCATAGACAGTGAATTCTGTCGCTTCCTGTTTGTCTCTTGGAGATGGTTACTAAGTTGATAGATTTGCAGGATCATAGCTTGAGCTAAAAAAAAAAACTCCGTATACCCCCCAAATTCTTCGAATTCAAAATGATATCATTACAAATGCACCAAGTTTGAACCATCAGTTTCCGTTTCTTCACTGGTGATGCAGTTAAAGACAAAACTTGGCACTGCAAGGCTGGCTTCTGAACGGAAATGGGTAGTGAGTATTTCAACAAAGTATTTGAACAGCAAGATCGTACCACTGTTGGTATGTCTAATCTTTGAGAATATGTTGAAAACACCTAACATGTCTGTGTGTCGGCTCCAAAAGGCCTCAGAGTACATATCTGGAAAGGCACGAAGAGGAATCACATGTGATTTTGTCAGCAACAAAATCATTACAATTTTCACCTGCATCAATTTTTTTTTTTTTTTAGAAGGCAGACAATCGGACCTTTTCGAGTTCAGAAGAGCATAACACCACAGCACACTGAGAAGTGAGAAGTTCTGAAGAAACTATCCTTGGCTGGGAAGTCATGGGTTCGATTTCAATAAGAGTCATTTGTTTTTTGGGGGGATTTTTTCAGCCCCGACCGCTTCCTACCTAGAGTTGAGAGTACTGTAGGGTCAGTACGAAGCGCTGAAACCACACAGTCCCACCTTCATCCATGACGCTTTGGGACGCTTTTGGGAGTGTTGCTGAGATTCTTACCTAACACTGCAAATGTCTGTCTCTCTCGGTCTGGTTAACGCCAGGCTTTATTGTGAAAGTAAGTGTAGAGTACTGCCCTCTCATACGGGGAGAGAGAGAGAGAGAGAGAGAGAGAGAGAGAGAGAGAGAGAGAGAGAGAGAGAGAGAGAGAGAGAGAATGATGCTTATAGCCCAGCCGACCGCAAAGGGCCATACCAGGGCTGCCTCTCTCATACCGTCTCGGACCTCAACAGAACTTCATGCCATTATTTTCATGATTCTCTTTCACATCGACAGTCAAAAGAGTCTCCTTTCCATAGCCATGTATGCCCTGCGCTCGTCGTGACTTACGATTGATGTCCTCTCCACGTCTGGGCCCTTGATAAGTTCATGTTCGGAGTCACCGGCATCGGCGAGTTCACGGAGACTGTCGTTGGATGGACGTAGTGGCGCCCTCCGGACAGAGGACGCTCGCTCATTCTGGCCCCGTGGCCAAGTGCTACTGTCGTGAGTAGAGAGCTCAGGAAGAAGTATGCTGTGCATGTCAGATTTGAACCAGGCACCACCGAAAATCGCAGAAGTGACGCGGCAGCAACGCAGTATCTCTTCTGGCGGGTTGCCTCCTGACTTCTTGACGTTGACTGCTCTTTGTGGATTGCCGGTGCCGGGGCTGCAGCAGGACGAACTAGGATGTTGCTGTAGACGGTGAGCTACCAAGAGCGGAATGGAGATAATGGCAGAGAAGTGGCAGGGAAGACGAGGCAACAAGAAACGCAAAAGGACTGTAAGAAAGAAAACGGACAAAAAAAAAAAAAAAAAAAAAAAAGTGGCCAATTAACTTCAATTCCAAAGGACCATCTACACTACCCTAACCCAGGGTACAAAAGAACTGAAAGCCTAGCTGAAGATTATTCGCCACATACTTCTCTATTCCCTAGACACCGACATCGTTAGTCCTCTGACTAACATGGACAAACCAGATAAAAACAAGTACATCATAGTAAATGCCCAACTCCCTCCTCGCGATACGCTCTCTGGAGCGTCTTCGGAAACAGATGACGACATCCAGAGAAAAGTCGACATCGGATGGATCAGATCAATCCTCAACTAGTATTACTTGTCTGTCAGAAGAAGGAACAGCCTTAAAAAGCAGATGTGAGAAACCGGCCAGATTTCAGACCCGAGTCTCCACGGACAGCTGCTATCAAAGACACCAACGTTCTGACCAGACTTCAGCAACTTCTCTTTTCCTCCATGGATCCAGTCTCTTCTTATTCCCTCTTGCCGGTTTTAAATTGGGGTGACTGCAGGCTAAAATTGAAATATTAAAAGCAAAATGGGAATTACAGAGTAGCCAAAAATGGAAATATAACAGCAAAAAGGGAACTACAGAGTAGCCAAACGAAGGAACAAACTGATTACAAAACAGACACCACGCGTTTCGACCCATTGGGCCTTCCTCAGGCAGAATATATTCCTTTTTGTGTTTTCTAGATTGATATGCCTGTTTACTTCTGTTTACTTCTTGTTTACTTCTTAGATGGATTACGGTTGATTAAGACAACGATTTAATGATGATAAAACTACATCGGTCGGAAAAAAAAAAGATTAAGACGACGTATCTTTGATTAATATCAAAAAGAAGAGAGAGAGAGAGAGAGAGAGAGAGAGAGAGAGGGGGGGGGGGGGGGGCGAGGGAGAAGCAATATGGAAATCAAAGTCTGGATTATTTAATTAAGATAAGCTTGACAATAATTGTTTATGTTAAGGAAATGCAAAAGAATAGTGAAAGAAATCTGGAGATGATGTAAAAGAAGTATAACAAAATTACGTCTCGGAGATAGATGGCGAACAAATATTTTGATAAGATAAGCAGGCGAACATTTAAGAATGAACAGGAAGCTGTGTTTTGTTCCCTTGGTGAACAGTTATTTCGCCCGTGACTCCAGCATTAATGCTGATTGCGATACCCGTTTACGTATCGCACATACAGACACAGACATGCATAACAAATAGGGTAACCTCCCCTTGTTACCCTGTTCCCCGCTTACATCTCTCTGACGCACCCCCACCCCACCCCCACTCCCTCACCTTTTCTTGACATTTTCTTCATAAGT
>JADBJO010009365.1:42500-50000 GCA_016801955.1 Conus betulinus
CATGTGTACACTGCAGTGCCCCCTCTGGTGGGTTTCCTCATAACGACCTATTATTCCAAACCTAAAACAGTGAAAACGACTTGATATATGTCCACTTTGTCAACAAGAGAAAAAAAAAAAATGAGGTACATTTTGTTTTGTGCTGTCCTGTTCTACATTACTTAAGAGAACAATAACATCCCGTCGAAATATTATGAGGTTCCGAGTCAATAAATTAGTATTGCTCACGACGTGCACGCATGAGAAAACAGTCAGAAATTTGTCAGTCTATATGCACAAGGCTTTTAAGCTACGTTCTATTCTCATTTCTTAAAATGACTGCCAAGTGTGTTATGAACGAAGTCATTGTTTTATAAACGCCAGATTGGACAAATGTTTGTATGTATATGCACTCCTTCATGAGGGACAATGGCCGATTCATGGTTAAAGTGTCCGTATCCTTACCGATTATTCCTAGCTTCAAACGGACTGCTGATGCTGGAATTGCGACAGGAAGATCCAAGCATGTTTGTGTATGGGGAGATGGTGGGGGGGGGGGGGGGGGGGGGGGGGGGGGGGGGGGGGGGGGGGGGGGGGGTGGGGGGGGGGGGGTGGGGGGGGGTGGGGGGAGGGGGGGGGGGGGGGGGGGGGGGGGGGGATGCAAAATGAGCGGCGTAGGTGTATTTCTGCTGAAAGGGCAAGAAAGGCGGTACAGAGAACAGACAAAAAAGCTTTTTGTACATGGTTGGAGCGTTTGCCTCCTAAGCAGACAATGGCGAGTTTGAACTATTATACATAGAGTCGGATCTTCACAGGTTTGGATACCCTAACCAACCAGCAGTATAAAAGTTTACCTAATTCAGTTCAGGGAAAACTATGGCGGCGGAAAGAGGGAGATGAGCACGCCCTTTTATTATGCTATGACCCAGACAAGGTGAGTCTCAGACAAATCACTGCCCCATTCTGCTAGGAGGTGATAGGACTTCAAGATGGACTTACTTAAAAGGGAACATTAATCCCAACGATCTTCGTACCACAGAATAATTAAATATGTGGATACCACTGACGAAAGTCCATGCAGCTTGAAGATCTCAGAACAGTCACCAGGTAAATCCTTCTCGTGTGTCAATCATCACCTAATGAGGCCTCTGTTTGTCCACTGAGCTATACACAGTCTGATTTTAAACCCCCCCCCCCCTTTTTTTTTTTTTTCTCCCCCCCCCCCCCCCCCCCCCCCCCCCCCCCCCCCCCCCTCCCAATAATCCACAGACATCCTGCTGGCCCTGCTGATCCCCTTCAAGGTGTACATGATCCACGCCAAGCTGGACCTGGTGACCTCCACCCAGGCGGTGTGCCGGGGCATCCTGGTCCTGCAGTGCTTCCTGCTGCTGGCCAGCGAGTACTCCATCCTGGCCCTGGCCCTGGTGCGGCACCGCTACATCACCACCTTCCACAAGGAGCTGCGCCAGACGCGCCGCGAAGCCGGCTGCTTCATCACCTTCTACTGGATCGCCAGCGCCGTCTCCGCGTTCCGGTTCCACTTTACGGTGGGGTCCGGTGAGTTGATTGTTGGGAGTTGATAATGCCCCTCAAAAAAAAAAAAAAAAAAAAGAAGAAGAAGAAGAAGAAAAAGCAGCAGCAACCACTTGGAGACGCAGCAGCAGTAGTAGCTGTAGTGACTGGGGGGGAGGGGAGGGGGGGAGGGAGGGGGGGGGGGGGGGACGAGAGGCTTTCTTATTCCAGACATAACCGTCTTTGATTGGGAGTTGGTAGAGGTTTTGTCCCTCCCAGAAGAAGCAGCAACATCGACTTGTAGAAGCAACGGCGGTAGCTGTAGAAACGGGTGAAGCTTTCCCTTCCAGGCATGACCACCTTTGATTGGGAGTTGGTAGATGTTTTGTCCCCCCCAAAAGCAGCAGCGTCAACAACCTGAGCAACAGCAGCAGTAGTATTGGGGGAAGCGAGTGGCTTTTCTCTTTAGACACGACCTTCTACTTGGCTGTATATGTCCGTCCCCGGTCTGTCTTCCTGCCTATATGTCCCACCTGTCTATATGAGCTGCATGTCTGTCTGCCTCTCTGTCCGGCTGTCTGCCCACAACATGTCTGTCTACGTGTCTATCTGTCTATGTTACAACAAATGGGAGGAGGCCGAGGCCGAGTCTCGTCTCTCTCTCTCTCTCTCTCTCTCTCTCTCTCTCTCTCTCTCTCTCTCTCTCTCTCTCTCTCTCTCTCTTCGGACCAGACCGTGTGTACTTGTCTGTCGGTCTGTTCATCTGTATGTCTGCCTGTTCGCCTTTCGGCCTGTTTGTCTGTCTGTCTGTCTGCCTTTCTTTCTGTATTTATGTATTTTCGTCTGTCGGACAGCAGACAGGGAGGGGTGAGAGATGTGTGTGCCTATCCTTGTAATCAAGCCTGGCTGTCTGTCTGTCCTCCTGTCTGTCTACATGTGTGCCTGTCTGTCCGGTTCAATCCCAACCAGACCGCCTACCTGTCTGTCTGTCTGTCTTCCTGTCAATCACTGTAGGTAACAACAGACCCCCAGGAAATGTATGCCTATCTTACTCTGTTGGAATCCAACATGGCCGCTTACCTGACTCTCTGTCTGTCTGTCTGTCTGCCTCCATGACAACGGACATGCAGACGATGTGAGACTACCTCTACTTGTTTGAACCTCACTTAGCCGCCTGCTGTCTCTGTCTGTCTGCCTACCTGTCCATCTGTCTGCCTGCCTGTCTGTCTGTCTGCCTGCCTACCTGTCTGTTCGTCTGCCTACCAGTCCATCTGTCTGTGAGACAACAGACGCTAGAAGATGTGTGACCACCCTTTCTCGTTTGAATCTAACCTGACCGCCTGCTTGTCTGTCTGTCTAACAGTCCGTCTGTCTGTCTGTCTGTCCATCCATCTGTCTATGTGATAACAAACACCCGGAAGATGTGTGACCACCCTTTCTCGTTCGAACCCAACTAGACCGCCTACCTGTCTGTCTGTCTGTCTGTCTGTTTACCCGTCTGTCTGTCTGTGTGACAACAGACACCAACAAGCTATGTGACTACCCTTCCACGTACGAACCTCAACTGACCGTTTACCTGTCTGTCTGTGTCTGTCTGTGTGACAACAGACACCAACAAGCTATGTGACTACCCTTCCAAGTTCGAACCTCGCGTGACCGTCTACCTGTCTGTCTGTCTGTCTGTGTGTCTGTCTGTCTGTCCATCTGGATGTGTAGCAACAAACATCCAGAAGATGTGTGACTCCCCTTTCTCGTTCGAATCTAACCCGACCGCCAGTCTGACTGTCTGTCTGACTGTCTGTCTGTCTGTCTGTCTGTCTGTCTGTCTCACTGTCTGTCAACAGACGCCAACAAGTTATGTGACTACCCTTCCAAGTTCGAACCTAACCTGGCTGTTTATGAATCGGTGATGACCTATGGCCTCCCCTTCGTCACCATCTTCGCTCTCTGTGCCGATGTGAGTTGTCTTCCTTGTTTTTCCTCTTGGCCTGTTTTGTCTTTCTCGCGGTCTCTCTTTTTTTTTTTTTTTTTTTTTTTTTTTTTTCATTTTCATTTTATTTTATTTCATTCATCTTATTTCATTTTGTTTGTTGTTTTTTTTTTTTTAGGTCATTCTATTTTGTGTTTTATTTCATTGTATTTCAATTTATTGTATTTTATTATATTTTTCATGGCTTTTTTTCCTTTGATTTGATTGTTGTTTTTGTTTTTCTTTCTCGCCTCCCCCCCCCCCCCCCCCCCCCCCACCACCTTCCTACCTCTATTCCCTTTCCGCTTCCCATACTTCTTCTCTCATGTATATTACCCCGTGGAAATCGAGAATCATGTTTATTACCTTCATCATCAATTTCATCAGCATTCCAGTGGTAATCTTCGCTACTCTCTCTCTCTCTCTCTCTCTCTCTCTCTCTCTCTCTCTCTCTGTCTTTCCAACACACACACACACACACACACACACACACACACACACTCACACACACGCACACGCACACGCGCGCGCGCGCACCATTCAAAAGGAGGAGTGATTTAATATAAGTAAATGCATATGTTATGGATGTTTATATTTTAGTAATGAAATACATTGTCTAAATATGCTGATCATTACTTACCCCTTCAAATGGGGCTGTAGCCTTTTCTAGAATAAATTATCGTTATCTCTCTGTCTCTGTCTCCCTCCCCCCCTCACTCTTTCTCTCTCTCTCTCTCTCTCTCTCTCTCTCTCTCTCTCTCTCTCTCTCTCTCTCTCTCTCTCTCTCTCTCTCTCTCTCTCTCACTCTATGTGTGTGTGTGTGTGTGTGTGTGTGTGTGTGTGTGTGTGTGTGTTCTTTCTTGCTCTTCTTTTTTTTTTTTTTTTTTTTTTTTTAGTTCATTAGCTTTGCTTTTCTTGTACCCTTAGGTCGTATCTTCTGATAACTCTTGTACTAGTATCGTCTGCTTCTTTTTCTTTCTTCAGTTTTTTTTTTCGCGCTATACTTTTTTTTTTTTTTTTTGTCGTGGCTCTTTCTTTCCTTTTTTGTCATGTTTTCCTTTTTTTTTTTTTGACCTTCTTTCCCTTTGTGTCTGTTCTAAATTTCACAACAATAATAACTTTAGAAGAATACGTGGAAAAGATATCTTACTTGTTCAGTTTTACGACGAAATCCATGCTTTTTAAGCTTAGGCGATTCAAACGCTTCTTTTCCAAGGTGCAGAATGAGGCGACTGTCGGCAGAAATCTAAACAAATTTTAAATGTAATAACAACGAACCGCCAAGAAAACGTAGACAAACGAATCACAAGACAAAAACACGACGCGTTTCGACCTCTTAGGTCTTCTTCAAGCAAGATACAAAACAATCAGGACAACGAAAATGAACGAGCAATCACTTAACCTTCATTCACCTCAGCGCAAGATGGGCGCTGAATCATTTTTCATTAAGATTTTGAGACAAGGTTTAATGATAAGTCACAGCCTATTTTTGTTTTGAGGATTTTTTTTATGATGGTTCCCACACTACCTTTTATAATTATTCCTAAGCGATTTGCTTTAAAATTGATATTCAGAGTGTCTATTCCCAGGCTATCTTAAGAGGTTTTCCATGCTGTCTTACATGACGCTTTGCGGGCGATATTTTCTAACAGATTTCTGGGTTATCTTTTATTATTATTTTGAGGCTATCTTTCTTAATTTTCTTGCGGAAAGTTTTCAAGGCTCTCGGCATAACGGTTTGGGGCTATCTCTTATAAATAATCCAAGATTTATGTCATGACGATCCCCGGGATTTTCTTTAAAGAAAATTCTGAGTCATGTTTTTTTTTTTTTCGTGATGATTCCTAGGCTTTCCATTATGATTTCCAGACTTTCTGATGGGTTCCCAGGTTTTCTTTAATGATGGTTCTAAGATTTTCTTTCAAAACGATTCCCGGAACGTCCTGTCATGATGATTCCCAGACTTTCATAGTGACTCCGCAGCTCTGTTTTACATGATGATTCCTATCATTGCATGGCTCTCTGTCATGATTAGTCCTAGACTTTCTTTCACAATGATTCCGAGACATTTTTTCCATCACGATTCTCAGACTTCCATGATGATATCTGTACTTTCTTTCATGATGATTTCCGGGTTTTCTTACGTAATGATTCCCAGACATTCTTTCATAACGATTCCCAGAGTTTCATGATGATTCCTATACTTTCTTTCAAAACGATTCCCATACTTTTTCTTCAAGAAGATTCCCAGGTTTTCTATTCACGATGATTCCCAGGTTTTCTTTCACGATTCTTTCAGTCACGATTCAAAAGTTTTGCTTCCAGCATCAGGTTGTTTTTTTTCTAATGATTTGCAGGCTTCCACAAATGATTATTCTGAGACTTAGTCATTTATTTATCTATTTGTTGATTTATTTATTTATTTGTCTGTTTACATTCACTTATTCAGTTATTTATTTGCTGGTTTATTTTGTCTGTTTACATTCACTTATTTAGTTTCAAAGTGAGGTGACGGCGGGCAGAAACTGAAACAAATTTTGAAAATGCAACGCCCATCTTGCGCCGAATACGAGAAGATATGCGATGGCTCGTTCTTCGTTTTCATTGTTCTCAGTGTTGTTTATCGTTCCTGAAGAAGACCTAAGAGCTCAAAATGCGTCGGTTTTTTTTTTTTTTTTTTTTTTTTTTTTTTGTCTTGTAATTTGTTTGTTCTTGATTTGGACACTCACTTAGAATAGTTCTTACTTTTCCTTTAATTTTGTTTATTTATGCATGTATGTGTGCATGTATTTATATATTTATTCTTTTGTCTGTTTACGCATTTATTTATGTATTCATTCATTTATTCATTAATTTGTTTGTGTATCTATTCATTCATTCATTCATTCGTGTTTTTTCTTTTAAATTATTCATTTATTTGTGTGTTCTTTCATTTATTCCTTTATTTCTTTCTTTGTTCATGTATTTTTTTCATTCATTCATTTATTTATTGTTTATTTGTTTATTCATTCATCTTCTACTTACTTATTCATTTATTTATCCATTCCTTTTTACATTCATTCATTTATCTATTCATTCGTTCATTTAATTGTTTATTCATTTATCTATTTATGCATGTTAATCAAATATTTATCCTTTGCGGTGTACTATGCTCAGGCTAAGCGATGCGCCGCGAGGGTCACCACAGCCAAAGACCCCATGGAGGGAGCGGCCAGCAAGAGACGTGACAGCCAGGTGGTGCGGATGGTGCTGCTCATCAACACCTTCTTCGTCCTCTTCCAGCTCCCCTCCGTGGTGTTCCCCTTGGTCGACTACTTCATAGGGGTGAGACTCGGCATGGGAGGGGAGACGGGCTCGCCTTCTCTGATTGTGTTGGTTAAGAAGGGGTTGATTGTGGAAGGGGTGTGTTTGCCTTATGTTTGTAGTTAAGGGGTTGTCCCCTTGCCTGTTGTGTTTAAGGGTTGTGTCCCTTGCCTCCCCTTGTCTGATGTGTTGGCTAAGGGGTTGTGTCCCTTGCCCTTGTCTTGATTGTGTTGGTTGGCTAAGGGGTTGTGTCCCTTGTCTGATTGTGTTGGCTTAAGGGGTTGTGTCCCTTGTCTGATTGTGTTGGCTGTGTCCCTTGCCTGATTGTGTTGGCTAAGGGGTTGTGTCCCTTGTCTGATTTGTGTTGGCTAAGGGGTTGTGTCCCTTGTCTGATTGTGTTGGCTAAGGGGTTGTGTCCCTTGTCTGATTGTGTGTTGGCCAAGGGGTTGTGTCCCTTGTCTGATTGTGTTGGTTTAAGGGGTTGTGCCCCTTGCCTGATTGTGTTGGCTAAGGGGTTGTGTCCCTTGCCTGATTGTGTTGGCTAAGGGGTTGTGTCTCTTGCCTGATTGAGTTGTCTAAAGGTTGTGTCCCTTGTCTGATTGTGGTAGGTAAGGGGGTTGTGTGCCTTGTCTGATTGAGTTAGCTAAGGGTTGTGTCCCTTGTCTGATTGTGTTGGTTAAGGGGTTGTGTCCCCTGTCTGTGTTGGCTAAGGGGTTGTGTCCCTTGTCTGATTGGGT
>JADBJO010009365.1:65000-67500 GCA_016801955.1 Conus betulinus
ATACCTACCAGCCACCCTCGGAAATGCAAGGATAGCATTCCCTTCTCCCAGTTTTTCTTCGGCTTCGCAGGCTGTGCAGCAGTGACGCTGGCTTCCAGCACCCAGGCTGATCGGATGAAGTCCTTCTTCCTGACACGCCAGTACCCCCAGCAATGGGTCCAGACTGCCTTGGAGCGTGCCACTGCTATTCCTCGCAGTCAGACGTTGACTTCTGCTGATCGTTCAGACGATCAAGCAGACCGTACAGTGGCTGTGCTCACCTTTCACCCTCACAACCTCCCTGTCCGCAACATCCTTCTCAAAAACACTTCCACCTCCTCCAAACTTGACCCCAAACTGAAAGCAACCTTCCCTGAGCACCTTCGCTCAATGCGGCTGGGGTATGAAGATCCCGTGGGCTCTCACTTCAACAGCCCCTACCACAACTTCACCCATGCGAGAGTGGCTGCTGTCTGGCAGAACCGGTCCAGTGGCTCTATCGCCTCTTTATGGAGTCATCCATCATTGCACGACTGGGGACCCTCGCCCCTGCCGGCCTGAACACCAGAGAGAGTGACAGCAGCTGAGCTTCAGGCACCCCCTTCCCCCTTCTCTACTAACCCCCTTCCCCCCCCCCCCCCCCCCCCTTTTTTTTTTTTTTTTTTTGAAACAGGCTTTCTGCTTTCCACTTTAATTTGTTCATGATTCCTACTCACTGCTTAACCCCAGTTAACTTCCTTTTGTCTCTGAGCTCTCTGTTCATTCCTTCTTCTTTTTTATTGTCAGTCCCCATATAAGATCTGTCTCTGTCACCCACTAACTCTAAGCCTGATGACAGCTCTATGAGCAGAAAGCTTGCTTGGTTTTCCTTCCTGTTCCCCCGATCACCATACTCAAACCATCTTATCGTTCTTCTCGTTTGGGGGTGCAGAGTTTAGCTTTGATTTATGTAGAATAATGGAAGAATACAAAAAAAAGACACACACACACACACACACACACACACACACACCACACACACACACACACACGTAAATACGTAAAAGAGAAACTCTAGAACGACTGATAGTCTATGCCAAGAGAAATTGTAGGCACATACACACGCACACACACGCGCGCGCATGCGCGCGCCTGCTTGCATGCACACATATACGCGCGCGCACACACATACACACATAGCAGCACCTCCCCCTCCCAGTCTCTCTCTCTCTCTCTCTCTCTCTCTCTCTCTCTCTCTCTCTCTCTCACACCACACACACACACACACACACACACACACACACACACACATGCTGCATATCAAGACTTGTTTCATGCACGAGTGAACAAAAATTACTGTTCATGAAAATAAGTTTGTAACACCCTTCCCTTCCTCCTCCCATACTTCCATCTCTCCTTTTCAGTCTGCCCCTCTCTTTTTTCCCCACTTTCTTTCGCTCTACACACAGACATACTCCACTCACACACCTTAGTTTGAAGCTCCGCAAGTTGGTTCATTGGATTTTCAAGCACGTTTCAGACTTGTTCATCAAACATATGAAAGAAGTGAAGTTGTTTATAAGTCATGAGATGAATTCATGTTTTACTGTTTTTCAATGTTTCGATGTTTTACAACTTGAGATTTGTTTTTTTCGAAATGTACTTGTGAAATTCGTCTTTTTTTTCTAGGTCATAGATCGCCTGTATTTCAGGTCTAGATTATTTCAGAAATATTTTCGACATCAAAAATGTTACGCGATCTCCGAGTCTCCAAAAACACAAGTGATTTTACGAAGGGGGGGAAAAAAGTCGCAGAAACAAAAGAAAACAAACAAATTAAAAAACCAGTTGGGTTTGGTGACACTTTTTGAACCTGTTTTTGCCTGTGACGCAAGTACACACACACACACACACACACACACACACACACACACACACAGAGAATCACCTCATATAGGTGTGGAAAAACTTCCTGCTCATCACCATGTAGATGACAAAGTTGCTGGAAGAGTTGAGGGCATACAGCAGAAGCTGCAAGGCGTTGATGACGTAGAACAGGTTGCTATAGCGACCTCCCCAGGCTGTTGAAGGTGTCCGGTGCCAGACTGTTGGCAATGAGCACAGCACAGCGGGGAAGGTAGCAGACGATGTAGACGGCGACGACCATCATCAGTAACTTTGTCATGCGTCGTTCTTCCGGTCGATCGCCTCCCTTTGAAGGTTCAGACGAGAGAGAGAGAGAGAGAGAGAGAGAGAGAGAGAGAGAGAGAGAGAGAGAGAGAGAGAGAATGCAATATATTTTTCCTCATCGCAATTAGGGGTCCTTTTGCGCGCTCGCGCGCGCGCGCGCGCACACACACACACACACACACACACACACACACACACACACACACACACTGACTGACTAACTGACTAAAATCATTTACTGTCAGACAAACATATTGTACTGACAACACACACCACGCACACGCGCACACCCACACCCACACAGATATATATATATATATATATGCAAACAGTGATAAACGCAGCAAATATC
>JADBJO010009365.1:72500-84553 GCA_016801955.1 Conus betulinus
AGGGTAAAACCACGGTGATGAAGAATAACGGAAGACGAGCGTGTGTTAAAAGGGACAGAGAAAGTGTTTTATCAGTTTTGAAGAAAAAAAAAAACTGCGTCAGAAAGCTGAACTTTAACCAATGTGTTCCCATAAGGAGCATTCTTGGCACAAATGGAAGACAGTATAATCATCATTTTCCTACCAAGAAACCCTAAAGTTTTTTAAAAAAAAGTCGACCCTCTCTCTTCCTTTTCTTCTTTCTTTCTTTTTTTCCTTTGTATTTTTCTTCTTCTTTTTCTCCCTTCTTTCTCTTCTTGATTTTTTTTCCTTTTTTTCCTCTCTCTCCTCTTCTACTTTTTTTACCTCTCTCTTCTTATTTTCTGTTCTCTCTTCTTCCCGTTTATTCCCGTTCTTTTTTTTTTTTCCCGTGTTTTTTTCTCTCTCTCCCGTTCTTTTCTCTTCTTTCCTTTTCTTCTTTTTTTTCCTTTTCTATTCTCTTCTTTTCCTTTTTTTGTTTATATCCTTTTTTCCTCTTCCCTCTTCTTTCCCCCTGCTTCCCCTTTCTCTCTCCTTCTTTCCCTCTTTCTCTTCTTTTTTCCCTTTTTTCCTCCCCCACCCCCCGCCGCCCCCTTGTTTCTTCCCTTTTCTGCGCCTCTCCCCCTCTCTCTCTTCTTTCTCTCTTCTTCTTCCTCCCTTCCGTTTTCTCGTTCCTCCTTTCTTTTTTTTTCCTTTCTTTCTTTTCTTTACTTCTTCTTTTTTGTTTTCCTTCTCTTTTCTTTTTTTTTTTTTTTTTCTTTTTCTCTTCCTTCCTCGCCCTCCGCAACCTTTTCCTGTTTTTCCTCTTGTTCCTTCTCTCTCCTCTCTTTCTGGCCCTTTCCCTCTCCTTTTTTCTTTTGTTTTTTTTTCCTTTTTTTTTTTCTTTTTTTGTTGTGCTCTCTCCTTCTCGTGCTTCTTTTTCCCTTTTTTCTCTTTTCTCTTTTCGTCTTTCTCCTTCTTTTTTTCTGCTCCTCTCCTCTTCGCTGTTTTTGCTTTTCTTCCTTCCTTTTTTGCATTCCCTCCAACCTCTCCTCTTCCTTTTTCTCTCCTTCTTTCCTGTTTCTTTGTGTTTTTCGTCTTCTTTCTCTCTCTCCTTTCTTTTTCTTCTCCCCGTTCTGCTGTTCTTTTCCCCTTCTTTCTTTTTTCTTTTCTTTTTCTTTTTCTCTTTTTTGCTTCTTCCTTTTCTTCTTTTTTTTTTTGTTTCTCTCACCCACAACACCTATGGTGGCCTGAGTCGTCCCGCATTGTACAAAACAGTACACCCAGTGTTCCTCCAGCTCTGTAATTGTGCTGCCCGTGGCTTCGTCGGGGTTTTTTTTTTCTGTCGAGCGTTTGCGTCCTCGGGCCAAGTCGAGTCCGGCGGAGCCCATCCCTCCTGCGTCCGGGATTTTCTTTGTTTGGGTTACTCCCTCCCAATGTGGCCTGTGGGTACTTGGTTTACACCGCTACCATGAGTAAGACCGAACACACTGACTTCAATCAAAGCTTACAGATAATGATGCTTTTACGAAAGACCTGGCAAACGTGGATTGAAGAACATTTCAACTCTTTTTCTAGTTTATCATCTGAGCAGCACTACAGAAAGGATTGAACGGAATTCCTGCTCTGCTTGCCTTTTGCCGCCCCACATGTGTGTGAGACAAACACGGCAACCGCTTCGCACTAAACCTAGTAAAATCACCCCGTATAAGATTTTTTTTCCCCCTGCAGACTGTGGTGGGTGACACTTGGAACCCCCGTGGAATTTGTTTCACGGCTTACAAACCTCTCTCTGCTTATCCCACCCCCTGACTGGTTACAGTGGTTTCAGTTTCAAGGAAGGCGAAAGCACTGAGAGAGAGAGAGAGAGAGAGAGAGAGAGAGAGATGAGAAGAGAGAGGAGAGAGAGGAGATCGGCTGGTTCCCCCTTCCTGAAACCCTACTGTAAACTCTGCCCTTCGGAGGAAACCATGCCTTTTTCAACACGAACGGCAAGTCCCTTGGACAGTTTCAAAAGCAGGGGGTACTGACAGGCGGAAAATTGAAGAAGGATTGTAAAATCTGCCCTGGAAATCGCTCCGTCTTGTCCCCCTGTCCCCAGGGGGAACCAACCATTCCCCACTTTTTTGTGGCACAAGTACTACGAATATTAATGGTTTTCACTGCCGCCTACGGGACCCTTTCAATTTAACCCTTTTTTTATCAAGTCGGTCCCACCAAGAGGGGGCCTGTGGTTAATCTTGGGGAGCTGGCGGTAGGATGGACGAGGTCGAAACCAAACGTTTGTAGTAGGTGTTTTTTTTTTATTATTTTTTCCGGCCCTTGAACAACCATCCTTTTCGCCTGTCACTTCAGCAGGCATTGGGCACCTTGGATTCAGAAACAGGGTAGGTTAAAAGCGGTAATGAAGGAGAGGGAGGGGAGGGCCCCCTTGCCATTATCCGGCCGTAGACAACGGGTGCCCACCTCGTATGTTTTCAATTTGTTCGGAGGACATCTAGGCTTAGGGGAACTTTTAAAAAAACACCTTTGCGTTAACGGGTGAGGAATCCCGTCCCCACCACCCAGGATGGCCATCAACCTGACCGGGCCGTTACATGGAGAGGAGAAAAGCAGCCAGAGGTCGGACAGAGTGAGGGCCCATGCAGACAGGACGTTGGTGGAGACGTTTTTTCATATGTCCGTTGCACCAACCGCACCACCACACTCATCACGTTGCCGCCCACCCCCCACCAAACACACGGGGCAGCAGTTAGCCAGTTCACAGCCTGTGGATCAAGAGCAAAAGAGAAAACTAAAACAGCTTGGAAATAGAGGGACACAATAAAACCATTCACACGATGAAAGTATCAGGGTTCATTGTGAGCACAACGAAAAGTTTTTTTTTGCGAGTAGCATCATTTGAGAGTATTTAAGGCATTACTACAGAAATGAAGTCAGCAGTTCATTATCTAAACAGCAAAACAGTTTTGAGAATAAAATAGAAGAAACGTTATAAAGAGTAGGAAGTAGTTTCGAGTAGGTTGTAGTTCACCATCTGCACAGCAAACGGTTTGGGGTTAAAAAAATGTTACTCCCCATTCACCATCACCATCCCCCCCCCACCCCCCCACCCCCCACCCCCCCACCCCCCCCCCCCCCCCCGTCCCGACCCCACACACAACACACACACACACACAACACACACACACACCACACACACCACACATTATGAACACTGCGTAGCAGCTCACAAAACTACATTCTACTTGCTTGTGTATCTAGATTAAGGCATATAACAGCAAATTACTACACAAAACATTCCCTACACACACCAAACACCAGCATTTTAGGGAGTGGGTAAGAGTTTCACAATGTGCAAAACCCAATAGTTTGCAAAAAAAATTTATATGAGCTCCACGACAAAATGCTGCCACACACACTGCACATGGAATTATTCTCATAAAACGTTTTATACCAGCATCAGACCATCCATCTTTACCACAAAGAAAATACATATTGGAAGTATTTATATAAAATTGTACACTTGTAGTAGCGTGAAAAAAAGTCATCACTACAAACGCCCCTACCACGCAAAGTAACCAACTTCCTATGGTAGCTCAATCATAAAGTTCAAATCCTCTGTGTCCATCTGACGCTTTTATGGCGATGGTAAGCAATCTGCCCCTCGTCTGCTCTGCTGCTGGTTTGAGGGTTGTTTAGATAGTTTCGTTCTTTGCCAAACTACACCCTCGCGCTCTTATCAGGAAGTTCAATCTCTTGGCCATCTGACGCTTTAGGCGATGTAAGCAATCTGCCTCGTCCCTCTGTCTGCTAGCTCTGAGGGTGTTCGTTTAGATAGTTTATTCGCCAACTAGCTCGCCTCTCTCTCGACTATTTATACACAAACTTCTTTGGGTCCGCCCTTTTTACCCCCGGTGGTTCCAGTGTAGCACTGGTTTTCGCGGTCAGTGAGTTCCGGTGCCATGCAAAAAAATGTGTCCCGACCAATCTCATATCCCCGCGCCTGGTTTTTCTCGTGCCTTCGTCTCACCGTTCCTGCCCCCGCGCTCAAAACGTACTGCACTGCAGATAGTGTTTTTTGGCACAAGGAGTGTCTTGAGGATTATGCCACAGGTGTTTGAATAGGAACACCTCGAACTTTTGCTACATAGAGGCTGGAACCCGCAGTCTAAGCAGAACAGGAGACACAACGATGCAATTTTTCTTGAAGATCCTGTTCTTCCTGTGGCCGCTGAGGCAATTCAGATATGCCAAATTGGGATCGGAGTATGGCGAAGTTCTTTATTTGCTTCCTTGATTTTGCTCTTTATTTTCCATCGTCCCTGTCATCTTTGTTCTCAGCTTACTAACCCCAGTTTTGTTTGACAACTCTTGAACCTCTTCCTGTGGGCCTGCTATTCACAGTGACTGGCTAGTTGATTGTTTGGCGGCGATCTTTTCTCAGGACCTTTGTGCCTTCTTGTTATTCCTCATCTGGACTTCAGAAGTAAATGATTGTCTCCTCCCTGTTGTCTTTTTGGTGCCTGTTTGACGGTAGTCCTAGGTCGTCCACCTAGTTTCCAGGTTCCTTAACACCGAGTCGGGGTCCACTAGATGCCCTGTTTTGCTTTCAATCGGTGATGCTCCTGCCCATCACCAGTCGATCCCCCGCCCAGCCAAAGAGAACAGCGTCAGTGACAGGATTTTATCCCTGTCTGACTCCAATTGTTTGTTTGCATCTGCCACAAATTTCGTCGATGCTTTCTTTGTGATGGATGACAATGATAGACTCAGGGTTTTTTGGTTCTCCAATGAGACTGGATGCTGCCTCCACCAAGGTTCTCTGGGGCAGTTTTCACACAGTTGGGGGATTTTCCAAGAGAGGCGGGGTACAAAGCTTGTATACAGGCTTTGTTGCGTTAAAAAAATAATGCCAAGGTATTTGGCAAAGTAGGGAAGACGTATTCGACATCGATGAATCTGCCTCTCATTGACGCCAGTTTAAAGACCTTGACGTTGAAGGACAGTGGAGTGAAAGACTCCCTGTTTGTTTTCCGCAGTTTGGCAGGTGGATGCTTCCCTCTCTTGGGAAGTTAGTGACGACACCAGTTCTCCACTGGCACCAGGGGCTAGCTCCTTTTCGCGTCTGCTCGCAGGAATTTTCCGTCGAAAACATGAATGTGGTTTTGCCCCTATTCTTTCAGCCTTTCAAAATCTTGAACTTCTCACCACCATGATTATCAATATTTGATGTGCAGTTTCCTCTTTCTGCCTCGTGATGTCAGCCAACGCTGGTGGATTCTCAACAGTACACACAGTATTCTCCTGGAAGTTTTGTCCCTCCACCTTTAGCACCTTGGCCATCTTTTTTCTGTGAGGACCGTGATGGACGTTTTTTCTCGTCCTTCATCCTTGTCCCCCCTTGGATTATCCTGGTTTCTTTCAACAGCACACCTCCTGAAAATTTGACTGGCGATCATGCGAGTTGTTTTTTTCTTTTTTTTTTTCTGTTTTCTTTCGAGGCCTGGTCGCTGTCTCGCTTTCCAGTGAGTCGTATGTGTAGACCGTTTGTCCCCCCTCCTCTTCGGCACAATTGTTACTACTTGCGTTTGCCTTTCTCCCCTGCATTGGTTTGCAAACCTCATCCCTCAGCCCCTAGGTGCCTTGATTCCCAGATTTTTTCTTCTTTGTCTACCATGCGTTGGCGGATATCGACTTGGACTTACACTGTTCCTGTAAGCTGTTGGGTCTATTTGTTTTGCTCCATTTTTCATTTCGTTGCTTTTTGGTAAAGTCAGCGCAACGTTATCACTTTTTCCTTTCTCGATTCGGTTCTTTGAGAGCAATGCTGAAACTCCTGCTTTTTTCTGGCTGGGTCTTTTAGCCGGTCATTAGATCCCTAGGGCACTGTTTTTTCCGATGTCTGCGATGCTTACCTTTACCAATACAGTTTCAGTATAGCTTCATCACTCGATGATGTTGGTGTTGTCACCACCCAAAGTCAGCCCTTTTGCAACACAAGTACATTCCACTAAAAGAAAAACAAGGGCCTCCGCTTGCTGTTTGATTGTAATATGGACAATTCGGTTTTTTTTTAAACTTTGCTTCTCTTTCTGTTTGGTGACATAGGTAAGTCAGTTTTTGAATCAGGTCTTGTGTGCCAAATTGTACCGAAATGAGGACTATGTCCGTTTTTCTTCACAAAGTCCCGCATGGGTCGTATGCCATTTTGTTTAGTTGGGTCTTCTAGATCATGCCGCCCCCATGATTCTCTCTCCTGATTTGTTCGTTTTGGTGTCCAAGAACTCTTGCCTTTCAGCTCCCCCTAGGCGAAGATACGGTGCCTGAAGTGTGCCGTTGAAGATATGGCTTTTAGCCCATCTAATCAGCATTGACCAGAAGGCACGTGACGGCCACCAATTATGAAACCATTTTTTAGCCCAGAATGGGTTTAAATCCCATCATAGAACAGGACAATTGATTAGCTCACCACCAGTGCAAGCAAAGGTGTTGGCATGTTTTATTGATGATGATGATGAGGGCAACAACTCCCATACCGGTGGTTGTCTTTGAGCCCTTCCTCATCGGATGATAACTTTAACTTCGCCGATCTTTAGGTCACTGCTTTCCTGTGTTTTTGCCAGTCTTGTCCTAACTAAGTGACCTCCAACAAGCTCACTAAGACCACAGTTTGTTTTCACCTCTTTCACGAGTGCTGGTTCTCCGACCTCTCTGGCACATTTCAAACAACGCACGAATCGTAATGTTGTTGTTTTCTGCGTCAGGAAGTCTGGTGCTGGGGAGCTGGAGCCGTTCTTTCCGGTTTGTGTTTTGGTCCCCCTCCTCCCAAATCAATCTGTCCCGGTCCTTGTCTGCTTTTTTCCCTCTGCCGGGGTAAGCTGGTTTCCTTGACATGGTATTTACAAACAGTCTTTTGTGTTTTTTTTTCGGGAACCAGGGTTCCTAGCCCTGTGCCCATCCCCCAGCCTGGAGGAGGAACAGGGATCGTGCTTCATCTTGTCTCCTTCGGTCTTAGGTCCGCTTTGAACTGGAGGAACCTAACAAGCGACTTACCTCCCCCGCTGCTGACATAGTTCTAGGGGGTCAAGGACGGACACCATGTAGACCCCCCTCTCTCCGATCACAACAAAATTGGCGATCTTTTGGGGTACTGTTTAAACCAAACAACTCCCCGACCAAAACGCACAGCCCATAACGAATGAAAATTAATGCACGTGGTTTCACTCCCAAAGGAAGGCAGTAAAGCCGTTCGTGATGCAGTTTTTTAAAGGAAAGTCTGCCATCGCTGTTTGGGATGCTCTCTTATACCAGCCCCACTGTGGGTTTTAGTAATGATAGTGGTCCGGAAGACTTTTTTTAAGGTAATTAAGCCTATATATTAACTGATCCACAGTATCGCAGCAACACAATGCTTGAAATTAATTTCCCTTCACCACATATATTCCAAACACAAGTAACCATGAGTAATAAGATTTTACCGCTTACCAACCTGCATAATGAAATGCCAGAGGACAAAAAAATGGCCATCATCCAGCGAGGAGGTAACTGACAATGTTGCCTGGCACACATGCACATCCAGAAATCTTTCAAACCACACAGGCCTCACAGGTAGCGGGTTCAACCATCCTCCAGCAAATGACAATTCCAGTACAAAACGAGTGGAAGAACCCAGTGACTAAAATGGGTCCTAAACACGCTCTCCCCTCTCGATTGTCCACGTTGTTAATAAGAACCACTTATATCTGAGGCTTGTCCATTTGGGTATTTTTTTGGTGCCAAAGCTTAGAAGGCTGTAATCCAGAAGTAGGTTGTGGCAATGAGTTCCAGCAATACAGCCGACTGGAATCATCCCAGGGTCATGTCCATGCCTCATTCCCAGAACCATTTGGCCCTCTTTGAGAGTGTCGTTCAAATTTCGTTCGATAAAGCATGGAGATAGTCCCCCTCACTTTATAGCCTTTCCCAAATTAAAACAAACAAGGAACTGCATAGGAACAATTCAAAATCTCTATCACTCATTATGAAATTAACAGAACATAGACTCTCAACAATAGCCCCTCCTTTATTACTCTCTCCTCTCCCTCCTTATACATATTCAAGAGAAAGTAAGCAGTGTGAGTGGTAAGTAGTCCTTCCTCTTCGGGTGGCACTTTACTTTTTCTTTTTGCTCTGTCCGTTTGGCGGGAAGCGATTACCTCTGAAAAGGGACTATGGGTGCTGAAACAAGGCCCTGCAACCATCGGACACCAGCAAAGTGACTCACAGAAGCACAGAAATGGCAGGGCCAAAAAAAAAAAGATCTCTGATGGATGTCCTAAGAGGCTGCCTACTATTGGGAATTCTCTGTGCACCATAGTAAGTTCCTGGCACCACAAGAGACGTGTTTGGCTGGGGCTGTTTACGGAACTGTCGTGATGAGAGGGTGTGTGTGTATGTGTGTATATGTGTGTGTGTGTGTTGTGTGTGTGTGTTGTGTGTGTGTGTTGGTGTGTGTGTGTGCGGTGTGAAGCTTCTGATGAGCATGAAGAATCAATTTGCTAGTGGTGTTTCCTCGTTCGAGTTGTTTCGGAGTAATCTGCTATACCTGGACATTGTACAAATGGCAATTCAACTTTGTGAAAACGTACAGTAAAAAAACTAATTTTACCTTTATGAATTCCCTAGACAGCTTGGGGACATTCAAAACCCACTTGTCTGTAAAGTTTTGTGTCTGGTGAGTTGTTTTGCTGAACTCCACACTTGTAAAACTTCGGGGACTAATGACCATCATGCAACACACGAGAACCACTCTTTCCAAAAATAAAATATAGCACTTTTTGTCAAGTCCTACTATGCGCAAAATACACTTGTTTTAACGTATAGCAAAAAAAACAAATCTGTAAGAAAATAATGCACCTGTATTGTTGTTCTCCATAAAACGAAAACTAACCAGGACAAGGTATCTGAACAATATGTTTCAATCCTGAGGTTTTCCAACCCGCAAGGCAAACGATCACCATGATAAGCAAATACATTCGGAAGGAAATGAACTTTCGACAATGCACCCTCAATCCTTTCAGTGTATTTGGCCATTTTTTGGTGTTTGTCCCGCTGTAGACCCACAGATCGAAAACGTCGTCGCTCATCAAAAGCCACATCTACTTTTTTTTTTCCTTGTGAACAGAGCGCGAAGCCACGGGTGGCATCCTTTTTTGATCACCTCTCATCATTTTGAGCCAGTTTTTTTCTTTTGAGTTAAAGAGTGGCTTTAAAAAACAAATGCAAGACAAAAACAAAAAAACAAAAAAAAAAAGAAAAAAACAAAAAGAAAAGCAATTGATTTTTTTTACGAAGAACCGCACCCAATTAAATAGGACATACGTTAATTGAGTTTTCCTATTTTTTCTTTGGTCCTGTTTTTTTTCACTAATTTGACCGCAGTTTTTTATTGTTTATACTACAACTGCTTTAGAAAACAGCAAAACAAAACGAAACAGCAGCCACTTTTTTTTGAATGCAGGTGAGCTTCTTCACCCATTTTTATAGTGTGGTAAATGCTTTTTTTTTATGACCAAGTGTGGCTCTTGTAAATAGCTTGTTTTTTCACACCACCACCAACACCCCCACACACACCACACACCACACACGCACGCACGCAGACGCACGCACACGCAACGCACAGCACACACGCACACAACATTTCCACTGCATATTGTTGTTTGTTTGTGATCACCTTTCAGTTCATTCAGCTAACACATGCAGAATGATGAAGCTGGAGTCCTTGGAATTCATGAACAAATTGGCACGACGGTCCACGGCTTACAACATACAGAAATATTCTGAATTCACTGGTGTCGCTTCACATATACTACACACAGTGAATTATCTGAATCGCTGTTAGAGTTTCCCTTTAACCATGGTCCGTTGGGTCCGCTTCCTGCGAACGTTCCATACGTGTGGTTTACCCATGAAGTGGGCGTTGTTTTGTTATGTTCATTTTCGATCGCGTGCGATGGGAAAGAAACCTTTCCGGGTGGGTATTGCTGGTTTTTTGGTGGCATACATTTTTTCAAACGGTTTTGTTCGTTTTAATTCTTCTATCCCCACCCAACCCCACCCCCCTCCACCCCACCGGCCCCGACCACGGAAGGCGGTCCGGGCATAATGGGCACAGTAAAAGCAGTCGGCCATTGAGTGAACACGGCATGAGTTCCCCTGTTGTTCTCTATTGTGCAGGAGACATCGGCTGTGTCGACACCGGTCTCTAATGATGAATTGAACTTCATCCGATCCTTTTGACATTGATATTTGGGCTGTGTCCATCCTTTTTCGTGATGGTATTTCCTGTGAAAACAGCGGATTATATTCCGTAGTCGGAATATTTTTGGGCGTTTCAAATCCTTCTCACTGGGCTAAATTTTTTTTTTTTTTTTTTTTTTTTTTTTTTTTCATTTTTTTTTAATTTTTTAACCCATTGTACATTGGGAACAGTACCATGTGTTTGTTTTGTACTCCATCTGCTCAACGGCTTGCCTATCTTACCATTGTTCCGCTTGAGTTATTATTCCGTCCCAAGAGTAGTTCTGAAACCTTGCTGAAATAACGGCACACTGTTGGTGAAGCATACGACCATTTTCAGAATTGCTGTTTGATGCTGGCTGTCTCAACATACAGTGCCCTCTGCATCCATTGTATATTTTCTACTATATCCTCGTACAGTGCCTTCTTTCGGATCAATAATGAAAGAAAAAAAAACCCCTATTTTTTCCCCGCCACCGCATTGCAGGACCAAATGCCTTACAACAAAATTTTTTTTTTGCAGTTGACTATGTGGGGGTTCCGCAGCATTCCTGATTTTCTGTATGCTGTAATTTGCACCTAAAGACGACGGTTTTTAAACTTACTCCCCTCCACACAAAACAAACACAACCGACAACGCGCATAATTTTCCCCCCCCCCTCTCCCGCCTCTCTCTCATCTCCTCTCTATATAATATATATATATATGTATTCCCTCTTCTCTCCTCTCTCTCTCGTCCTCTCTCTCTCTCTCGCTCTGTCTTCCTCTCTCCTCTGTCTCTCTGTTCCCCCCCTACTTTCCTCTGTCTGGGCTCTGTCCTCTGTCTCTCCTCTCATCTCACTGACCACCCACACACACACCAACACACACCCACACATCACCGCACGCACGCACTCGCCGCACGCAGCACACCAAACAACACCACACACAACACACACACACACACACACACAACACAATTGCGGATTTGTCCCCCCACAAGCAGAACAACCTCCAAAGACCCAGCTGTGTGAGCGTGAGGCAATTGCTGCAACCCCATCCATTTGGACCTGCCTTGAACCCAAAGCTGTTACGGCAATCCACCACAACCTCATCCGAGGACAAACTCGTGCGGCTAATGCGGCCGAACGTTTTTTTTCCAACTGATGGATAAAAATTCCACCGGCACTTGCCATCTTCCGTCACCATTCACCCCCCCCCCCCCCTCTTCACTCCCTCTCTCCTCCTCATCCCCTTTCCTCCTTCCAAGCTGACCCCTGCACTCCCTCCTGCACTGCCTTTCTTCTACAGGAAACACAACACCATACAACAACTCTAAAAAAAAAAAAGCATCATTAGCCCTAGAAAGGGTGCCAGGGTGAAACGCATCATCCCGTACGCGTCAACACCGATTCTGCCATGTGGCCCCAATAAGAGCCCTCTCCTCTCCCTGGACTCCCAGGATGAAGCGAGAACGAGGGGAAGACGAATAGTACACTGCAGAGAGGCAGAACAATGGAGTGGAAAAACTGTTTTGAAAAGAAAGAGCCTCACCACGCGAATGCCTGTAAAAAGTGTTCAAACCACAATCAGCCGTCGACCCCCTCGTACTGTCCCTCAGGCATACAGCTTGCCAGGAAAGGTGTAAAATGAAAACAGCTATTACGCATGCTCCGATGAAACCTCTCTGTGTGGCTGGGGTGGTAGTCCCCAGCCGGTAAAATGGTAGCCTTTTTTTCCGGGCCCTTCGCTTTACTTCTAAGAACACATCTAAGTACCGATTTATTACTGGCCCT
>JADBJO010009366.1:7500-17500 GCA_016801955.1 Conus betulinus
ACCTCCCCCCCCCCCCCCCCCCCCCCTTAGGCTCTCTTCATCATACGATTTCTCCTTTTCATCCATTCTTACTCTCCTCCCAACCCCTCCCCCCCCAACCACCCCCACACCCCTCCTCCTCCCCTTTCCTCCTCGCCCCTCCCTCCCTCCTCCCCGTCCACCGCCAATTTCCATATTCTTTTCTGTGTTTTAATACGCTGAATTTGACATTTGAAACAGTAGAAATCTAGTTCACATGTTTGGGACAAGTCTCGTTTGAAATACCTTTTTGAGACGTCTGTACCTTTTTTTTTTTACACAGAAAAACTCAATCTTGTGAAATTGAATTCTCATTAACACCCCCCCACCACCCCCCCCCCCCTCGCCACCAACACCCTGATCCACACAATCCGTAGTGTGCTCCTCACCCCCTTGGTTATATTTATTCCCATTCCCCCCCCCCCCCCCCCCCCCCCCCCCCCCCCCACTCCCCATCCTCAACTCAATTCCATCGGCTCCTCTCTCACTCTTTTTTCTTATTCTTTTTTTCTGTCTCACACATTCTCTCTCTGTCTGTATTCATGTGTCTGGATGTATGAATATGCTAACTCTTCCTATAATTCCCTTGTCCCCCCCCCCCCCCCCCCCCCCCTTCCATGCATACCCTCCCCCACCTTCCCCCGTTTGTTTGGTTTTCTTTCCCACTTACCCCCCACTTCCACCCCTTTCGCTGTCCCCCTTGTTACATGTACTCCCATCTGAACTCTACTCCCTACCCATGTGCTCTATTCAGTCCTCCTAATCTCTCTCCCTCTCTCTCTCTCTCTCTCTCTCTTTCTCTTTCCCTCTCGCTTCCTCTCTCTCTCTCTCTCTCTCTCTCTCTCTCTCTCTCTCTCTCTCTCTCTCTCTCTCCTCCTTTACGATCTCAGTATCTTGCCCGTCACAAATGGCCAGTGACTGTCACTCCCCTTACATGGACATTCCCTTCCCTTTGGACACTCCACCCTCCCCTTCCACTCTTCCACTACCCAGTTTTAATCAATAGCAAAGTTTATTCGATAGTATAAAACTTTGATTCTATGCGTTAGTAGGGATGACATGGTGCATGTTTGTCTGCAGCTCTCCTTTCTCAGAAGAAGGTCCTTTCAGGGATCCGAAATATTGGACTGTAATGAAAAATAGAAATCACGAGATGCAAAGCATATAAACGTACTCCCAGTTTATCTTGAACACGCGTCAGATATTCCATAAAGAGGAAAAACCCGTTTTGGGCCGTTATAGCCGTTAGTAAGGGCTACTCTTGTGAACATCGGCCATCATCAGTGACCTATAATGAACATACCTACAATTTTTTTTAGAAAGATCGGCCAAGTACTTTCTGAGGTATTCCATAAAGAAGAAGAAAAACCATTATGGGCCGTTATAGCCGTTAGAAACGGATATAACGGTAAAATGAATCATCGGGCATCATCCGTGACTCATAATGAACATACCCACAAATTTCAAATCTTTGCCAAGTCATTATTACAATGATGGAAGAATTGTTAACCTGCGCTTGTTTCCCCCACTACTTAATTGTTCAGCATTATACCTACAAATTTTGAGAAATATCGGCCAAGTACTTTCCGAGATATTCCATAAAGAATAAAAACCGTTATAGCCGTTAGTAACGGATTTAACGGTAAAATAAAACATCGGGAATCATCCGTGACCCATAATGAACATACCTACAAATTTTCAGAAAGATCGGCCCAGTAGTTTTGTATGGATCGAGTGGAACACATTTTTTGACCACGGACGGACAGACAGACAGACACACACAGACATATTTCTTCGTTCCCATTATAAAGTACTCCCTGTTCTATAAGAACTGGAAGTACAAAAACAAACGGATGAATGAAACAAAATCCAACTCCGACAATTTAGAAACAAAACAATCCCATTCACTTTCCGGTGTAAGGAAGAGAACGATTGTGTTTTGATACATGTATTATCATGTACAAAATCTTAAAAAATGGGGGGTGTATTTACAGTGTCCACATCAACTGTGTCACGCCCTCGTTCACTCATCTCTTCCACACGGTGCAGCTCGCCGCACGTACTGTCCACTCCACTCCCAATCACGCACGCATCGGCAATTTCACGTGCGGCGGTACTGTCAGTTGCACCGTGTTGTGACAGGGATGATACCGGTGACGTGCCCACATCTGAGTCCCCACACAAAAACACCCGATGCACAGGACGACACAGGGACCGGCCGACACCCTAGTTCAGCTCAAGCAGTCTCTGTCTTCGGCATCCACGGCAAACTTATTGCCGTCGATCAACAGATGGCTGAAGATCGTCGTGGCTCTCTTGCTGGCCTGTCTGGCTTGTTTCAGGAGTGGTGTCAGTCTCTGTCTCAGGTCTCGAACTCGTCGGGAGAAGTCTTCCCCTATGAAGATGTTGGGACCCCTGCAGTCTACGCTTGTTTTGTGGAATCTTCATCTTCTGCTTGTACAAGACGCACCGGGCGATGAAGGGCGAGTCATGTCTGGCGTTCAGCCAATGGACTCTGTCCAACTCTACCTCATCTGTCAGTTCCAGCTTCTCGGTAAAACAGTTTTTGGAGCAAACCTTCACATTTCTGCGCCTGTTTCGTTGTCTTTCCTGGGTAAATGGTAAATTATCAGATTATTGCCCTTAGAGTGACGCTCCAAGTTATCTATTTGTTGCGTCACATTGTTCAAGTCAGGCACACAAATCATTGTTTGTTTTTTCCTGAGATGTAAATTCTGGTTGCGTAGATAACTGAGTTCATCTTTAAGGGCTCGTACCTCACTCTGAAGAGCGACATAACCCTCACATAGATCACAGAGTTCATCTTTAAGGGCTCGTACCTCAGTCTCAAGAGCGACATAACCCTCACATAGATCACTGAGTTCATCTTTAAGGGCTCGTACCTCAGTCTCAAGAGCGACATAACCCTCACATAGATCACTGACTTCATCTTAAAAGGCTCGTACCTTGCTCTGAAGAGCGACATAACCCTCACTTAGATCATGGACCTCCTTCCTGAGCTCTTCCAGTTTGGCGTTGGTCTGGTCACCGGTAGATGGATGTTAGCCATGTAGTGTGGCATTGGTCTGGTCATCGGTAGATTGGACGGTAGCCATGACGTTTGGCGGTGGTCTGGTCACCGGTAGATGGATGTTAGCCATGTAGTGTGGCATTGGTCTGGTCATCGGTAGACTGGATGGTAGCATGATTTCGGTCAGTGTGGGCTCTGAACTTGACGGCGTTGAAAGAGCGACGATCGCCAGGCCTCTCCAAGCTCACACTGCCGGAACCCACTACACTGCTGAAACGTGTCTCCCTGCTTGTATCCCTGCTTTGGTGAGAATTGGGTCCAGAGTTACTCTCAATATCTCCGCACTGTTATGAAAAGCTCCCGCAAAACAGGTAGGGGAGGAGCAATCCAACCACGGCACCGTCTACGCTGCCAGAAAGTGTCAACATGGCGATGCATGCCGCCAGCTTACGTTTTGCCCTTCTGGACATGAAGCCGATGTACACAGGCAGGACGCGGCCACATGCTGCACGGAACTGGGTTGCTCCAGACAGCAAGACAGTTAGCCAGTGACCGCCAAACATGGAATGGTAGGGTGGTCTGAGTCAACGGCAATTAGTGCTTCACTAAGACAGCTCGTTCAATGCGTCTTCCTGAGCAAAGCTGTTCACGTTCCCCCACACACAGAGAGAGAGAGAGAGAGAGAGAGAGAGAGAGAGGGAGGGAGGGAGGGAGAGAAACACTCTCTTGTTTACGTAACACGCATGCACACACACACACATACAGACACCCCTCTCTCTCTCTCTGTCTCTCTCTCTCACACACACACACACACACACACACACACACACACACACACACACACAATCTCTCTCTCTCTCTCTCTCTCTCTCTCTCTCTCTCTCTCTCTCTCTCTCTCGCACACACATACACACACACACACACACACACACACACACACACACACACTTCCTTCGGCTTGCGTATGAACGACAAGGCAGTGCATTTCAAACAGGTCTTTCACACCTTCTGAGCGACAGTCGAAGCAACACACGGTCCGTGTCCGTGCTGCTCGTGCTCCTGATGTGTCCAGCCTGCTGTGTGAGTCACGGTCTGTGTCCGTGCTGCTCGTGCCCCTGTGATGTGTCCAGCCTGCTGTGTGAGCAGCCAGGTCGCGCATAGTCCCCAGATGTGGAAGCATCGGGGTGGAAACAACATGGAGGAGAACAACCGTCACCACCTCGACACCAAAAAAAAAACGCCTAAGTTTATCGTCAGTAGTCTTCACAGAATTGTTGTGTGTGTAGCGACATTGATGTTAGGCTTCGTCTACCTTCATCCACGTGTGATTTTCTGTTTTTGAAGTTTGAAGAAGTAACTGTGTGAAACTTGCATGGGAAGCTGTACTGTTAGGAGAAAGCAGCTGATGTGCTCCTTGCAAGCTGACACCACCAGGGCCAGTGTCTATTTCGCCTTATGTCGACAGCCGCCTGTATTGACAGTGATTGACAGCTACCACATTCTGCGATTGACAGTTTTTTCCCATTCTGTGATTGACAGTTGTCGCATTCTGTGATTGACAGTTGTCGCGTTCTCTAATCAAGACAATGAAGATATCTGCGTGGACTGTTGACAAGAGAGGAAGTAGTTGGTAAGTTATTATTTACGCGTGCGCGTGTGTATGTATGTGTGTGTGTGTGTGTGTGTGTGTATGTGTGTGTGTGTGTGTGTGTGTGTGTGTGCGCGCGCGCGCGAGTGTGTGTGTGTGTGTGTGTGTGTGTGTGTGTGTGTGTGTGTGTGTGTAGTTTTGTTTGATGTCTTGTCACACGTACTCTGAAGGCAACTAATTATTATAATTTTCAGAATCATATCAGAATACAGTCACTGAGCACACACCCACCCACGCACCCCCCCCCCCCCCCCCCCCCCCCCCCCCCCCCCCCCCCCACACACACACACACACAGAGGCGAGGAGGGGGAGAGGTTACTATCTATCGATCGAGCATCATCCTTTTGGTTTCTTTATCAAACGGTTAATTTTTACTTGAGGGTGTTCAACGGAGAGTAATAAAATGATTTTTTAAGGGATATACACACCCCCCCACCCACCACCACACACACACCACACCCTCCCCTCCCCACCCACGTACAAGTACATACACATACCGGCTGTGGGGGTGTAAGTGGGATTAGGCTGGAGAGGAAAGGTGTTGTTGGATAGTGTGGAGGTGTTTGTGTGTGTGTGTGCGCGCGCGCGCGCGCGCGCGTGTGTGTGTGTGTGTGTGTGTCTGTCTGTCTGTCTGTCTGTCTGTGATTGCGTGCGCGCGCATTTTTGTGTGCGTGTGTTTGCTGTGTTGTACTTTACTGATATGTGTCCTGTTGTGTTTTGTTGTGTGTGATGTGCATGTTGTGTATTAGTCGGTGTGTGTTTGTATGTGTGTGTGTGTGTGCGCGCGCGCGCGTGCGCGTGGTGTGTGTGGGTGTGTAATATGCACACACATGTGTGCTTGTAGCTTGCGATTCCTTTGAACATGCTTTGCCGATTCCAGTGGAAGATTAGTAATCGATTCTTTGCTTGGTTTAAGGAAAACTGTCAATCCAACAAAAAGAATAGTCAAGATTTATAGATAGCAAATATGTAAGTAAAAAAAAAATCAATCGATTAGTCAGTCAATCGAGCAGTTTAATAATCAGTCGCTTGCGTACTCGTTCATTCACCCTTTAATGTAATATAAAATTGTTAATAGTTTACTCTTGCAGCGACTCAAGCAGTTCATATTGTCTTTACCGGCGAGAATTTTGAAGGATGGCACTTCATTTATGAGCAGCCACTTGTAATGAACAAAAAGGCTGGCAAACTGTCAGATCACATATGGCAAGATTTCCGCCTTTCCCCGCTGTCTCAATTATTTTCTCTAGAGGCGAGAAAATGAAATCTTCATTATTGACAACCATGTCTTCTTTTCTCAGTGTGTCCTCGTCCATCTTTACGTTTTTCATGATGTCCTCCCCCATGGTTCTTTTCTCATGATGTCTACTTCCATCTGACCTTTCTCACAGTGTCCACAACCATCTTTGCTTGTTATGATGTCCACACTCATCCTCTGTGTGTTACTTTTCTCTGTGAGAGGCACATTCGCGTTTTTTTTTTTTTTTTTTTTTTTCTTTTTTCTTTCCTTTTCTTTCGTATGTTGTCATGATCTGTCTGTCCATACTCACAGCCATCTTTCCTGTTGTCATGGTTTCATCATCCATTTGTCCTTGTTTTTGGTTTCTTTATCGATCTTTCGTTTTTCCCCTTGGCCTCATCTATCGTTTATTCTTCATGATGTCCTTATCCTCCTTGCTTTGTTTCAACTCTTGATGTTGCAGTTTGTCATTGTCTTCCCCATGGTGTTGTCATTTATCTTCCTTGCAGCTGGCGATATCAGGGCTGTCCACTGTGTACACGCGTTTGGGTAGTTGCACTGGCCAGTTCAGGCCTGTCTGTTTTTCATAGCTGTTGAGATAGGTACATTGGCTATGTTAGGGCTGTCTATTTATCATGATTGTTTGGATAGGTACATTCAGGTGTGAAGTTCACATGCACCATAACTTACGCGACAGATTAACTCTTTCAGGCTGCATGTGTGTGGGCGGGGAAGATGGAGCACGGGAAAGCAGGAGAGAACAGCGCACTAAGATAGGAAGTGGAAATGACAATTTTTTTAAGTCGGTCGGAATTTGAAACTGCGAACGCCATACGTCACTCCAGGGTCTACCAGGCACCATCTTATTTTGGGTGTAGGATGTCTGTTTATACATGGCACCATGTTATTTTCGGTGTAGGATATCCGTTCATACCTGGCACCATGTTTTTTTCGATGTAGGATATCCGTTTGTATCTGTACCATGTTACCTTTAATGTAGGATATCCGTTTATAACAAGCACCATGTTATTTTAGATGTAGGATATCCGTTCATATCTGGCACCATGTTATCTTCGGTGTAGAATATCTAGGACCATGTTATTTTCGGTGTAGGATGTCTGTTCGTATCAAGCACTATGTTATCTTTGGTGTTGGATATCCGTTTATATCTTGCATCATGTTATCTTCGGTTTAGAATATTCGTTCATCTCTCGTATACCTTGTTAACTTCGGTTTAGGATATCCGTTCATCGCTCGCACAATGTAATTTTCAGTGTAGGGTATCCGTTTATATCTGGCATCATGTTATTTTCGGTGCAGGATTTCTGTTCACATTTGGCAACAAGTTACTTTCAGCGTAACACACACACACACACACGCGCGCGCGCGCGCGCGCGCACGCACACACACACACACACACACACACACACACACACACACACACACACAGCGCGTACACACACACACACACACACACACACACACACACACACACACACACACGTACATTTACATAAAGAGAAACGATGAAGTGAGAGCACGTGGAAGTCCATCCTAGCCAATATCCATGATCACCATACCATTCACCATCGATCACTGCCGTACTTTCATCTTCATCACTACAGTCAGTCACAGGTTTCATCAATAGAGTGAAATTTTGAATGAGTTCAAGGGAATTGAGTAGTGACTATATTCTGAGATTTAAAATGAGATGTTGAGAATTCTGACAACTGTCGGCACCTTCAGCTATGAAATGAAATTTAGGTCAAGAGAATTCGGTAAATGTTAACGCTGTGAGTTTCAGTGTAGTCAACGAGGAATACACTTAGAAGAGAGATCAGGATATTTGACAAGTGTAAACACTCCGAGGTTTAGTGTAGTCAGTGAACAGTCAACTCTGAAGAGAGGTCAGGAGATTAGGAACAACCCAACCAAGCAGTGTGACATATCCGCAGTCCTTAAAAAAAAAGGGCACAGAACACCTTTCCAGTGCTGCTTACGCTATTGTTCAGCTAGCACACGGTAAGTGAATGTACAGAGACGTGCACGACCACACTGAACGTTTTTCCCTCAGATAAACAACATCCAGGGACTAATAAGACAAAATGTTTTATTGTACTTAGTGTCAGGTTAAGCTCAAAAAGAGAGAAGAAGGTCGCCTTCTACTTTCTTTGTTTATAGAGCGTTGATAGAGCGTAGCATCGATTGCAGAAGGGCTGCTGTAACTTTGAAACTGTTAGGTGTCTTAAAAGAGTACCCTTCATAGTATTCACTCCAGTCGGATCGCTCGCTTGCGAGCGCTTACAAACACGTGCGCGCACGCGCGCGCACACACACACACACACACATATACGCGTGCGTGCACATGCTTACAACCAACACACACGCGCGCGCGTGCGCACGCACACACACACACACACACACACACACACACACACACACACACACATACACACTCACACACACACACACACTCACACTCACACACACACACACACACCACACACACACACACACACACACACACACAATACACACCGACACATACACATACACAAGAGAGAGAGAGAGAGAGAGAGAGCGTGTGTGTCACACACACACACACACACACACACACACACACACACACACACACACACACACACACACACACACACACACACACACACACACACACACACACGAATACGCCGACACAAGACAGACATGGACGCACGAACGCACGTGCACTCACTCACACACACACACACACACACACACACACACACACACACACACACACACACACACACACACACACGAATAAGCCGACGAGACAGAAAAACGAACGCGCGCGACTGCGCCCCTACGCATGTACGCACGCACACACGTACACACGTGCGCTCGCGCGCGTGCACACACACACACACACACACACACACACACACACACACACACACACACACACACACACACGAATACGCCGACAAGACAGGCATGGACGGACGCACGCACGTGCACTCACACACACACACACACACACACACACACACACACAACACAACACACATACACGCACGCACGCACACTCACAAAAGAGAGAGAGAGAGAGAGAAAGAGAGAGAGGAGAGAGAGATTTTGACTGACTCAACCAGTCAGACATTTAGGGGGGGGGGGGGGGGGGGGGGGGGAGACAGACAGGGAAAGGGATAGACAGACGTATAGCGACGGGAGGGGGGGGGGGAGAGAGAGAGAGAGAGAGAGAGAGAGAGAGAGAGAGAGAGAGAGAGAGACAACAGGACCGACGGACGAACGGATCGGCGCATGGACGGACGGACGGGGGTGGGTGGGGGAGAGGGAGAGAGACAGAGACAGAGAGGTTGGCTGACTCAACCAGTCAGACATTTACAGGGGGGGGGGGGGGGGGGGGGGGACAGACAGACAGAGAAAGGGATAGACAGACGTATAGCGACGGGGGGGGGGGGGGGGGGAGAGAGAGAGAGAGAGACCAACCGACGGACGAACGGATCGGCGCATGGACGGACGGACGGGGGGGTGGGGGGGGGGGGGAAAGAGAGAGAAGGAGAGATTCTATGTCAGCCCCGTCACGGCACTTTCCTCACTTATTCTCACGATCCATCTTCAAAACCCGACTTCCTGCCCTTTGAGACAAGCTTCAACAATCCACCCCCCTTGGTGGACGTTCGCCCGAACCCTCAGCACCAAAGATCACCCCTTCCGCCCAACCCCACCCGCCATCAAACGGCGGCTCCGCCGACCCGCCCTCTCTGGGCTCTTTGGCTCCCCCCTCCTCTCGGGACCAACACAGGGTGCCAGCTCTCCAAGTTTTAGAAGTCCGTGATTCGACCTGAGCTTGTGATGGTCATATGACCCACACACGTGCTTCCAACGGTTACATGCTTTTTCTTATTTTTCATGTTATGGTAACATTAGCCTTGTCGACTTAACGGGGCATTCACGAGTCATTAGGCGTATTGAAGACCATCCGCCCGAACCCTCAGCACCGGGATCAGCCCTAGTGCCATCCAATGGTGATTCCAAGCTCCTTCCCTCCTGAATGTCC
>JADBJO010009366.1:22500-35000 GCA_016801955.1 Conus betulinus
GAAGTCTGATGATGTCTGGAGCTGTTCATTAGGGCTTGTAAAAGACGCGTTCCTCTCAAACTGAAATTCATCACACACACACACACACACACACACACACACACACACACACACACACACACACACACACACACACACACACACACACACACAGTGTCCTGACCGTTTTCTCCGTTGTACGTTCTGTGTATTATATTCACTTCTTGCCAGACATTTTTTGTTTTAGGGTTAACTTCCCTCTAGCTCCCAGCACTATAGGTCAACAAACAGGCTGCCATACAGGTGCCCCCTGATTCACCGTTTAGCTCCCAGCACTATAGGTCAACAAACAGGCTGCCATACAGGTGCCCCCTGATTCACCGTTTAGCTCCCAGCACTATAGGTCAACAAACAGGCTGCCATACAGGTGCCCCCTGATTCACCGTTTAGCTCCCAGCACTATAGGTCAACAAACAGGCTGCCATACATGTGCCCCCTGATTCACCGTTTAGCTCCCAGCACTATAGGTCAACAAACAGGCTGCCATACATGTGCCCCCTGATTCACCGTTTAGCTCACAGCACTATAGGTCAACAAACAGGCTGCCATACATGTGCCCCCTGATTCACCGTTTAGCTCACAGCACTATAGGTCAACAAACAGGCTGCCATACAGGTGCCCCCTGATTCACCGTTTAGCTCACAGCACTATAGGTCAACAAACAGGCTGCCATACAGGTGCCCCCTGATTCACCGTTTAGCTCACAGCACTATAGGTCAACAAACAGGCTGCCCTACAGGTGCCCCCTGATTCACCGTTTAGCTCACAGCACTATAGGTCAACAAACAGGCTGCCCTACAGGTGCCCCCTGATTCACCGTTTAGCTCACAGCACTATAGGTCAACAAACAGGCTGCCATACATGTGCCCCCTGATTCACCGTTTAGCTCCCAGCACTATAGGTCAACAAACAGGCTGCCAAACAGGTGCCCCCTGATTCACCGTTTAGCTCCCAGCACTATAGGTCAACAAACAGGCTGCCATACAGGTGCCCCCTGATTCACCGTGTCCTGTCTGGAGGCAGTCAACGCCGTACGTTTTTCTTTTCTTTAATAGTGACCAACGTTTCTGCATCTGGTTAAGTTAGCCTGCGTTTCTGAGTTCTCCAGGCTGTATGTTGTTCACACTTTCTGAGTGCAACCAAAACTGCAGCTCAAAGTTATTTCGTGGCCGTTTTGTGAAACACTTTGCTTTTGATACCACTCATAGTATTCGCACAGTGCATCTTTGCTGCGATTTATTTTGTGACACCACTGGTAGTATCCAACAATATTTCGTCGCTGAGATTTCTTGCGCATCCGTCAAACTAGCATAAAAGCTGATTCAGTAAAGACCCGGTGCAGAGAAGTGGCACTCGAGCCAGGTTCGGTGTGAGGTTATGTTCAGCTTGAGCATTGACACTCACCAAGGTTGTAGGGCAGACCGAATAACACAGAACCGGAAGGCCGGTCGGAGGGGTGGGGTAGGGTGGGGGATGGATGGGTAGTAGAGAGAAGGATGGCAGAAAGTTTGTGCAACACTACACCGATACCATCAGAAACATCAATGCATCACTAAGTAATTTCATCTTACAACGACCTAGATGTTTTACCTTGAGCTTATGATTTAATGAGGTGGGTATGGGTATTAATAGGAAAGGGTGGGGGCTAGGGTTCCTAAAGCAACTATGTTGAATCACGTAATTAAAGAAACCTGGGTCTTTTTTTAATGTTGATCTATGCGTCTTTTGATTCTCAGTCTGGTGACTTGATATTTGCTGACACTGTTTTATTAATGCTTACGGTCCCTGATATGGTGTACGTCAGATCACTCAAAATACTCAGTTCAGATAGATGCCGCTTTATTTTTTATAAATATCCAACTTTCCCCCCATTTCCTATTGACAGAGGATTTTCTGATGCTGATCACAACTCCGTCTTTTACTTCCTTTCCTGTGCTTCTCACTCGCATCATTTCACACCAGGGTGTTGTACTTTTCATTCCAGTTTATTCTCCGCTCCCTACTTTCAAGTTCACTCCTTCCCTTTATGGTATCAACATGTCGTGCACATACTGAAAGGGTCGGAGAAAACCAACGCATGTTTCGATCTTCGTCCAGTGGCGATTTATTATTTTTCCACTGCAGTTGTCTTATTTTGATATTTCATGGATTTGAACCTACGGCCCTTCACCCCCCCCCCCCCCCCCCCAAACTTTTAATTTTTTATTTTTAGCCTTTCCATTACCGCCCCTACCTGCTGTTGAACATTATTGATGTTTCTGTATTCCCAGCTCTCTTGTCATATTTGGTCTTTCCCAAACACACCAACCTTTGAAGTCCTACAGCCTCCCCTCCCTTTCATTCTTCTCTGCTACAAACAGATCCTTTTCTACACTGCTGACCTAGTAGTCCGCATTGCTATGCTCTTATGACAGCCATTTCCATCGCTAGCCTTTTACTTCTCTTTAGGTGGCATTGAACAGTAAGATGGACGTACCGTATTCAGTTTCCTCCACTTCTCCCCCTCCTATCCCGCCCGTCATAATCATTCTTCTTTTTTTTCTCCCATCCATCACTCATCAGTCCTCACGTTGTCTTCTCATCACATGTATTGATCTTCGTTTTTCCTTTTCTTCACTTGTCCATCGTCCATCCTTCTTACGTTCCCCAGTTACCGTTCCGTCTCTGTGTTACCATTCTCATGTTTCTCTTCTTCTCATCTTGTTCTTCATTTACTTTGGTCATGTTCTGCCCCAATCTTACATTCAGTATTGTTTATGTCCTCTTCGTTTTATGGCATGAACCATTCATTATCATCACATTCTCGTCCTCTCAGTTCGTCTCATTCTGTGCTGATTGTGCCCATTACTACTCTGTCACTGTCCTGTTTTCATCATTCTGTGCTGATTGTGCCCACTACTACTCTGTCGCTATCCTGTTTTCATCATTCTGTGCTGATTGTGGCCACTACTACTATGTATGTCGCTGTCCTGTTTTCATCATTCTGTGCTGATTGTGCCCACTACTACTCTGTCGCTATCCTGTTTTTCATCATTCTGTGATGATTGTGGCCACTACTACTATGTCGCTGTCCTGTTTTTTCATCATTCGGTGATGATTGTGGCCACTACTACTATGTCGCTGTCCTGTTTTCATCTTTCTCACGCTGTTGTCTTTCTTTTACTGTCCTCATCCCTCTTTCATTCATCAGCGTCGCACCACCGTTTCATCTATTATTCATCTTTACAAACGTTCTTCACCCCCCCCCCCCCCCCCCCACCCAGTCCAACGTTCCCTCCAGTCAAACATTCAAACTTCTCGTGTTTCCCCCCCCCCCCCCCCCCCCCCCCCCCCCCCCCCCCCACTTCCCCTCATGTCACCCGAGTCCAAGATTCCTTCATTCACACTTCTCACCTTTCGTGCAGTCCAATTTTCGTAATTCGTACGTGTTCCTCAGTCCACTATTATTCATTGGACGTGTTTAAACATTCATCATTCTTATATCCCCCACCCCCCACCCACCCCCTCACTCCAACATTCATTCATTATTCTCCCGTTTTCCGCCACTCCAAAATATTTCATTTTCACCCTTCCCTCCATCCAACATTCAACATTTTCGCCATTTGCTCAATCAAGCATTCATTATTCTTACAGTTCCCTTGGTCGAACATTCATTATTCTTACAATTCCTTTGGTCAAACATTCACTGTTCTTGCGCTTGTCCCCGACCAACATTCATCATTCTCACGTTTCCTCCGTCTCCAAAAGGCTTTATTCTCATGTTTTTTCCTGTCCGATCGTCATCATATACAACTTTCCCGCAAATCCAACATTCGTCGTTATCAAGTTCTTCTCGTTCAACATTGATCATTTTTGCGTTATCCTCTTCATCACGTTCGTTATTCGCCCTTCCCACTTTCTCTCTCTTCGCAAATTTCGTCCGTCATTTTTCATTCTGTCGTTCGTCTTTTCTGATCATGTCCAGCATTTTTTTTTTTCTCGTTTCCTTCTCATTCCATTCACGATGTCCGATTTCCATGTTCTCCATGATTCCACACGTTCTCCCCTCTTATCTCCCGTCTCTCACCCCGTCTTCCCATTCATCATTCTCACCTTTTGCTTTCCTCTGTTTACAAACACCTATCACCCCCTTGTTTCCTTTGTTTTCTTCTGGCCGTCACTGCACCATTCCAACGCTGTCCAGTGTTCATTAACCCATTGGTCTCACACTCCTTTCCTCTTTTTCCTTCTCATCCCGTCCTTCATCGTTCTCCTGTGTTATGCCTATCCACAATTCTGTCCGTCATCTTTCATATCATCAGGTATCATTCCCACATTCTTCTTTTCACCTCTTATTTATAAATATCATTTTCTCTTTTCATTCCACCCCTCATTCATGATTCTGACGCTTTAATCGTCTCGATCAATATTCGACTCGTTCTCCTTTCGTCCATCTTTTTATCATTTTGGCGTTTGCCTGTTTTCTTCCAGTCGGGGTTACATGCGCCATCCTCAGTTTCTTGGCGTCCCATCTGAAACTGCCCTTCATCACTCACACGTTAGACTCCCATTATTTTCCCATCATTTCAATTTTCTCCAGTCATTCATTTCTCGTTTTCAAGTTCTTTCCCAGTCAGTCATTCGTGATTTTCAGGTTTCTTCTCTCGTCAGTCTTTCGTCCTTCCCATGTTCTTCTTCAGTTACTCACGTATCATTTTGACATTCTTCTCCCGCCAGTCGTTTATCATTTCACGTTCTTCTATCATCAACCATTCATCATTTTCAAGTTCTTCTTTCATCAATCATTCTTCCTTTTCACGCTCATCTCCTTTCAGTTATTCATTTTTCACATTCTTTTCTCTCTCTCTCTCTCTCTCTCTCTCTCTCTCTCTCTCTCTCTCTCTCTCTCTCTCTCTCTCTCTCTCTCTTTTTTTTTTTTGTCATTCATCAGTTTCACATTAAATCATAGCAACGGAGTTGTTGCTAAAACCAGAATTGTCTTATTTTCTGACTTTCGGCATTTTGTAACATCCGAATCCCAAATTGTGTACAACGTGTGAAAAAGATAAAAGAATTAAGCGTCATTATAAAACTACCATTGGATCCTGTTGAATAATTATCAGGAAGCATTGTTGTCATGAGATCTTTTGACAAAGCACAGGCGTGTCAAATATATTCTTGGAGAACAATCTATCGTCATGCCTCACTTCTCATATCAATAGTTTAAGAGAGAAAGGTGAGACTATATCTGCCTGTTAAAAGCAAATTCTTCTTTTACATACAAGGAATTTCATAAATATTTGAAATCTTTCTTTTCACGTCAAATATTCCTGGAATTTTATTTATTGCTAGAAAATGCCAGAAGACTGTTTTAAAAAGCCACTGTAAAAAAATAGTCATAATGCATCAGGCCCGTTAAAGAAAAAGATTGATGCACTTAAGATCATAAGCTTAAAGAAAAAACAAAGTTAGCAATATTTTTTTTCTATTTCATGGAGTCCAGTCACTTCAAAATCATGCAGCAAGACTCGAGCCAATATCAAGCGGTGATGTGCCAGTGAACTGCTTAACACTCTGTGCCGGCTTCCACTGAGGATACGAGCGCGCACGTGCGCGCGCGCGCGCGTGTGTGTGTGTGTGTGTGTGTGTGCGCGCGCGAGCGCGTGGGTGTATACGAAAGCGCGCGCATGGTTGTAGATGCATGTATATATGTGCGGACGCACGCGTGTATGTGTTTGTGTGCGCGCGCGCGTTGTGTTTTGTGTGTGCGTGTGTTTGTGTGTCTGTATGTGTGAGATGTGTTTTGGGTGCGGGCGCTCATGGTTGTATAAGTTAGTGTGTGCGCGCGCGCATAGTTATGTATGTGTGCGTACGTGCGCAAGCGCTTGTGTGTGTGTGTGTGTGTGTGTGTGTGTGTGTGTGTGTGTGGTGTGTGTGTGTGTGTGTGTGTGTGTGTGTGTGTATGCGCAAGCGCTTGTGTATGTATGTGTGTGTGTGTGTATATATATATATATATGTGTGTGTGTGTGTGTGCGCGCGCGCGCGCGCGCGTGCGGGTATTTTTGTGCCCGCGCGCGTAGTATGGTGTGTGTGTGCGCGCGCGCACATACATACATATATATATATATATATATATATGTGTGTGTGTGTGTGTGTGTGTGTAGATGTGTGTGTGCGCGCACTGTGTATGTGTGTGTGCGCGCGCGCGCACGTTGTGTGTTGTGTTGTGTTGTTGTGTGTTTTGTGTGTGTGTGTGTGTGTGTCTGCCTGTCTGAGATGTGTTTTGCTTACGGGTGCGCATTGTTCTTTAAGTATATATAAGTGCTTGCGCGCGCATGGATGTGTATATGTGCGTGCGTGCGCTAGCGCGCCCTTGCACCTGTGAATGTGTGTGCGCATGCGTGCATGTGTGTGTGTTTGTGTGCCCGCGTGCGTTGTTTTGCGTGTGTGTGTGTGCGTACGCGCATGCATATTTGTGTGTGTGTGTGTGTGTGTGTGTATGTCTTGTACGCGTGCATGTTTTAATATGTGTATGTTTGCGCACGCGAACAGTTGTGTGTGTTATATATGTGCGGACGCGTGTATGTGTTTGTTTGCGCACGCGCATTGTGCGTGTCTGTGTGCGAGACATGTGAATTGCCTGCGGGTTCGCCTGGTTGTATATGTATATATTAGTGCGTGCACGCGCGCACAATTGTATATGTGTACGTGCATGCGCTAGCGCGCACTCACGATTGTATGTGTGTGTGCCCGCGCGCGTTGTGCGGTGTGTGTGAGTGTGTGTATGTGCGTGTGCGCGCTTGCTTGTGTGTGTGTGTGTGCGCGCGCGCCCGCGCGCTTTTGTTTGTGTGCGTGTTGCGTGTACCTGCGCGCTAGGTTTTTGTGTGTGTTTGTGTGCGTGGGGAAGGGGGAAGGGATAGCCAATGGGTCGGCTTTTTCGCGGTGCCATATGAATTGATGTGTTTGTGGAGGAGTTAGAGGACAGGGGACAATATGGGGATGGAGAGAGGTGTGGAATGGAATATGTGAAGTTTATACGAATTGTACTGGTGCGGATTGACTTTGCAAACATATCTTGATGACTTTTTTCTTGTAGTTTTTGGCACAATGCTGGGAATACGGCTTCACTTGGTGTTAGTCCTGGTGCTCTCTCTCTCTCTCTCTCTCTCTCTCTCTCTCTCTCTCTCTCTCTCTCTCTCTCTCTCTCTCTCTCCTCTCTCTCTCTCTCTCTCGCCAAATTATCCCGGTGCCATTTATGTGTTACTTCGGTGAGATATTTCTCCGGTTGGAGTATGTCTTTAAAAGCACTGTACCAAGCGTATTTCTCTATTTCTGTTTATATGAGCATGCCAATGCTGTTGAAAAAATCAATAAGCCGTTGTCGGAGAACCGACAAAAAGGAAAAACACACTTTTTCTTTACCTACCATCTACGTAACCCAAACTATTCCAAATCCATTTTTATCAGAGTACTCTTCATGTCAGACACCCAGTTGCAGTATCAGACTTCATCTTGTCTGAAGTGCATTTCATATGCCTGTCTACATAAATGTTTTTCAGAAAATCGACTTAGTTTTAACCAGTGCCTAATGCATTTAGCCTAGCTTATAGTAAAGGTTTAGAACTAGAACCTTAGGATTTTATGCGAACAGAAGATGGTTTGATACAAATCTTTCCGGCATGTGTCCTCCTTATGTTCAAACGGTGCAGAAGACGAAGGCCATTTCCTATTTGACTGTAGGGAATATGAAGCTTCACGTTTGATATCAATCGTTTTTCATCAGTATGATATGTAAAGATATAACTTAGTTCGAATAATTTCATCAGCAGATGGAGATACGATCAATCATTTGCGATGTTTATCGCTGAAGCATACGAACGAAGAAAAATTTTTTTTCCTCTTGAAGCAGTTTCCATGTTACGAACAAGCACCTGCGAAACAATTCTAAGTGCTACAAATTGTTATTATTTCAGTATATCTGACGACTACCGTGATTACCGTCGGATGGTCCTAGATTATCTTTTACTTGGATTTAGTACTGACGTATGTTTCGTCGGTAATACATTAAGTTAGATTATTTTGACTGCAGATATAACACTGTAGTGCAGCTTTCTTTGGGCCCATCTCTTTCTTTCTTTCTTTCTTTCTTTTCTTTTTTTTTTTCGTATGTATGTATGTGTGTGTTATATTTTTGTGTGCCCTTTGCAAGAACACTGTTAATTGCTCCCCCCCCCCCCCCCCCCCCCCCCCCCTTGGCATGAAGACCAGTTAGACTATTGTTAATTCTCTATCTCTCTCTCTCTCTGTCTCTGTCTGTCTCTCTCGCTCTGTCTCTCTCTCGTTCTGTCTGTCTATCTCTCTCTCCCTCCGTCCCTCGCTCACTCTCTCTCTCTGTGTACTGAGGAGAAAAAAAAAAACACCCGAAGGTGCTGGGGAGGACCCAGAGAACTCCATTAAGATATCAAGGGACATAACTGCTCCTGAACAGAGGTAAATCAGACTACAGGATGCAACTCATAACAGCCTTAAAGTAGCATCCCCATGGGTGTACCAGCCCGTATTTCATGACTGCAGAGCCCACCGGCGAAAAATCACCACCCTCCAGCTGTCGAGCACACCCCACAGACCCAACCACCCCTGCCCACAGACAGATGAAGACAGTGCCACTCCAGACATAGCCAAGCTTTCGCCATACGGTCTTATGTGCCCTCAAGAGAGAATCCAAAGTTGTAGTCTTTCCCACTGTCAACAGGACTTTCCCTGTGGTCAGTGGGTCTTTCCTCACCGTCACTGGACTTTCTCCAGGGTCAGCCTAGTTAAGGCAAAAAGAGAAAAAAACACACCCGAAGGTCTGGCTTTAGAGCAGTCCTGTACCACACCTTGGAGGCCTGCGCTGCGTTGACGATGGGTACAGGCACGCGCAGAACACTCCATTAAGATATCAAGGGACATAACTGCTACTGAACAGAGGTTAATCGGACTACAGGATGCAACTCATAACAGCCTTAAAGTAGCATCCCCATGGGTGTACCAGCCCGTATGTCTGTCTGTCTGTCTCTCCCTCCGTCCCTCACTCACTCTCTCTCTCTGTATTTATACCCCCTCTCTCTCTGTCTGTCTGTCTGTCTCTCTCTCTCTCTCTCTCTCTCTCTCTCTCTCTCTCTCTCTCTCTCTCTCTCTCTCTCTCTCTCTGTGTGTGTGTGTATTTATACCCTTTCTCTCTTGTGTTTACTGTTCTCTCCTGATTGATGTTTTGTGGCATTGACTGTGAGGGTCATGAACCTTGCTTTTACTGTGGTTTGTCAATTCTGTTGTAAAATTGAATTGTCGTATTTATCATTAAAAACTTACGATTAAAAAAACAACTTCTAAACTACTCTAAAATGTAAAAATTAGTAGAATAACCGAAGTTTTGAATCATCAGTTTGTTTAATGTCGAAAACGTGAATGTATAAGAGTCGGCAACGTCAAGTCATCTGTTCAGAATATGCACAGCCTTCACTGTGCCGTTAGTGCCTCCGTTGTGTGTACTCCTCCAACCTATGACTGATCTAAGGTACCATCAAAAGACGCAAACGTGGTATAATCTTCAGACGACATTTCTGTCTAGACAAATGCAAACCTAAGAAAATGAGGATGATAAATCATGCAAAATATATATCAGTTAGAGATAAATACGTTAAACTTGTACATAGAATGCACATTCAGAAGAGAAACACTGAGAAATTGAGAATTTTTTTTTAACGTGGATAATCCGACATTTTTGCTACTACAGCATCAAGTATTACATGACTTTACAACATTCAGTAAGACGAAGTTTTTGGGATACTAACTTGACTAGAAATTACTTTGGCAATTTCTAGTCAATAGAAAAGTGGTTTTGTCTTGGTATCACTAATATCCACTTCTTTTTCTTAGGTCCGTGTGAAGTCATCGGGGCATCGCACTGAAGAACTGTTCACCAGACTCCTCCAGTTCTGTCGGTTGTGTTCCGAGACCTTGGGCTCGACAGATGTTTCCCTGTCCATTCTGCAATGTTGTCAGTCCATTTGTTTCTGTCTTCCCCTTGGTCTCGCTCCTTCAACACTTTCCTGGGTGATCATTTTAGCGGGGCCGTTGGATCCTCATGACAATGCCAGCTTAGTTTCTTTGCTTTGCTGGTGTCAGCAAATCTTGGTATGGCCCGACGTGCTTTTTGATGGTCTGGCGCACTTTTGTTCAATGGTGATGTAATTAGTATATCTGATGTATAGTATCTCGCAGCGACATTGTATTTTCATGATAGTGTTTTTTTTGCTACCAGGTCCATGTCGCGTGTGCATATAGGAAAATGAAATGCACTCGTGCATGCAGGAGCCAGATTTGTATTTCAGACAGGTTTTCTTGTCTTACCGTACAGGGTTGAGTCTGGACGAACTGATTTCTTTGCTGCTCTTGAGAGTATATTTGATTTAAATCCCCTATCGCTGAAATCAGAACCCAGATATCTGAACCATTAACAGTTCCTAGCTGCTATCCATGGTGATATCAGTACTGGAGGTGGTGATGTGGCCGGCCATTAGCTTGGTTTTCTCGGTGTTGATGTCCAAACCATGTTTCGTAGATCTTCATCCAGTGTTTTAACGAGCTCAGTGAGTTCTTGTTCAGTGCCCGCCAGGCCATCAAAGTTATCTGCAAAGTGAAGGTTCAGAAAACTTTATTATCTCTCGTTACAAGAGAATTACATTTGTGACCGCTGCCCTAAAAATTAAGACATACATATTTATAGTTACAAACGTGACACTGAAAATTAAAATTACTTTCAAACAATAAAACATGCGTGTAACACCAAAACGGGAATTTCAGTCTTTCTCCTTTTTGGTAGTGCAAATAAAGTATGCACTCAGCACTCATAATTATATATACATAAATGTGTGCACGTATGAGAGAGAGAGAGAGAGAGAGAGAGAGAGAGAGAGAGAGAGAGGTTCGTGATAGTTCTGTTTGCAGTGCTGATTGTGTTGACTGATCTTCAAGTGGATCATTCATGATGCATTCCAGGACCATGTTGAAAAGTAGTGGAGAGTAAAGGGGCCCTTACTGATCCTAACTGACATGTGGACCACTTTCCAGTCGCGCCCTTTGTGAGCACTGCACTGGTCACTTTGGCGTACACTTGGCGGATGTTGTTGATTAACTCTGACCCGATATCAGGTTTCTTCATAACTGCCTATAGCACCTTTGGACAGACTCTATCAAGCATACGTTTGAAGTTTGTGAAGACATAGCAGAACTCCTGGTGTTGCGTGTGTTTTTTGGCGAAGGGTTAAAGATCTGTTCGATGATATTTCAGCCTTTCAGATACAGCGGTGTCTGTATGCAGCTGTAATCTATGCATAATGATTTTGAACATTACGTGTGCTTACACTGCTGATCTAACTGAGCTTGCGGTTGTTTTGGCACTGTTGAGGATTTCCTCTCTTGGAAGTAGGACGAATAGGGATCGAGTCTCTTTGGCGTTAGCCACTGGCTGGTGTGCCAGATTTGGTTGCAGATGGCAGTTAATATATCAGTTACTGCCTTTCCGCCATATCATATTCTGCCTGCCGGGATGTTGTCAATGATTGCAGCCTTGCCATGTTTCAGCGACTTCACTGCTGCTACAACTTCTTCGACAGAGTGCTGGAAAGTCTTCTCCAATTGATGAATCTGGAACTGTTAGGATTCCTAGATCTTTGCTCAGTTTGTTGTAGAGCTCAAAGCAGAGTTCCTTTTATCTTCTTATGGTGTTTTCCTTTTGCATGTGACAGTGAACGTCTTTGTCCTGAGTGGTGCTGACCTTAAATTGTGTTGGTCATTTTTCACAGATGTAAAGGCTTTTTGGTGTGTCATTGTTATCCAGGTCTTTCTCGAAAGTTTTCACACTCTCATTTTTCATCCCTTTTAACATTCACCAGTAGCATGCTCTTCTCTCCTCATTCCGTCCATCATTCATTTTCATCATATTTCCACTCTTCATTCCTCGTAATCATTCATCACACTGACGTTCTCCTTTTCTGTCCTGTCTGCCATTCACAGTCGCCGCGTTCTCCTATTCTCATTCCGTCTGTCATTTGTCATGCTTGAAGTTCTGCCGCTAACCATTCATCGTTCTCGAGATTTCCATCAGTCATCAGTCTCCCGATCTTTTCTTTTCTCCCATCATCCATTCATCGCTGTGGCGTTCTCTTCTTCCCCTCCAGTCTATCATTGATTCTTCTCCTGTCGTTGTCGTCGTCTCCTCTCGACCGTCATTGCTCATGACCACGTTCTCCGCTTTTTTCGCTTTTTCTCCAGTCTACCGTTCATCGGTTTTACAATCTGCACATCCGTTCCTGTCTATCATTCATCCTTCTCACGTTCTGCTCATACCATCTTGTCTGTCATTCATCATCATTGAGGTGTCTTCCTCTCGTTCACTCTTCCCTTCCCCCTCCTCCTTCTCCTCCTCATCGCTATCATCA
>JADBJO010009366.1:37500-45000 GCA_016801955.1 Conus betulinus
GGTCATTCTTTCGGTCAGTCGGTCGGTCGTTCATTCATTCATTCGTTCAGTCGGTCGTTCAGTCATTCATTCGTTCAGTCGGTCATTCAGTCATTCAGTCGGTCGCTCAGTCATTCAGTCGGTCGTTCAGTCATTCTTTCGTTCATCGGTCGTTCATTCGATTAGTCGGTCGTTCAGTCATTCTTTCGGACACTCGGTCGTATAGTCATTCATTCGGTCAGTCGGTCGTTCGGTCCTTTGATTCGTTTTCAGTCGGTCGCTCAATCATTCTTTCGCTCAGCCGGTCGTTTAGTCATTCTTTCGGTCAGTCAGTCGTTCAGTCATTCATTCGTTCATTCGGTCGTTCAGTCATTCATACGGTCAGTCGGTCATTCAGTCGTTCATTCGGTCAGTCGGTCGTTCAGTCATTCATTCTTTCAATCAGTCGGTCGTTCGGTCAGTCGGTCGTTCAGTCAGTCATTCTTTTGGGTCAGTCGGTCGTTTCAGTCATTCAGTCGTTCATTCGGTCAGTCGGTCGTTCAGTCATTCTTTCAGTCAGTCGGTCGTTCGGTCAGTCGGTCGTTCAGTCATTCTTTTGGGTCAGTCGGTCGTTCAGTCATTCTTTTGGGTCAGTCGGTCGTTCAGTCATTCATTCGTTCAATCGGCGGGCGTACGGTGAGACACAGATGCAGGAAGTGACGTGGGTAGGGGTACAAGGGGGCTGATGCTGGCCGTGACAAGGATGGGGATGGGGGTGAGGGGTGGGGAGAAGCAAATACAGGGTACGACATGTGGGACGTGGAAGCAGCGTGTGTATGACATCTGGGTATATGTGAGACGTGGAAGCAGGGTACGACATGTGGGACGTGGAAGCAGGGTATGTCAAGGGTACGGGATGGCGGATGCAGCGTACAACATGCTAGCGGGTATATTGGACGGGAATGCAGCGTACAACATGGTAGCGGGTATAAACGACGGGAAAGCAGCGTACAACATGGTAACGTGTATAAAGGACGGGAATACACGTACAACACATGGTAGCGGGTATAATAGACGGGAATACACCGTACAACATGGTAGCGGGGTATAATGGACGGGAATACACCGTACAACATGGTAGCGGGTATAAAGGACGGAAATGCACCGTACAACATGGTAGCGGGTATAAAGGACGGGAATGCAGTGTACAACATGGTAGTGGGTATAAAGGACGGGGGATGCGGCGTACAACATGGTAGTGGTACAAAGGACGGGAATGCAGGCTACACCATGGTAGTGGTATAAAGGACGGGAATGCAGGCTACACCATGGTAGTGGTATAAAGGACGGGGAATGCAGGCTACACCATGGTAGTGGTATAAAGGACGGGAATGCAGGCTACACCATGGTAGTGGTATAAGGACGGGAATGCAGGCTACATCATGGTAGTGGTATAAAGGACGGGAATGCAGGCTACATCATGGTAGTGGTATAAAGGACGGGAATGCAGGCTATACCATGGTAGCGGGTATAAAGGACGGGAATACCATGTACGACATGATAGCGGGTATGTATAAAGGACGGGAATACACCGTACAACATGGTAGCGGGTATGTATAAAGGACAGGAATGCAGGGTATGACATGGGTGAAGGTAACGGCGGTCGCGGTACTGGACTCGACATGGGTGGGGGTACAGGGAATTCGGATTTCAGCGCTTGACACGGATGGAGATGGGGGGGGGGGGGGGGGGATCAAAGATGCCAGAAATAACATGGGTGGCGGTAAAAGGACTGCAGATTTCAGAGCTTGACATGGATGGTGGGTAGTGGGCTTGGATTTCAAATCATGACGTAGGTTGTTGTGGGGGGGGGGGGGTAGGGGGGAAGCGTAGAATTCAGATCATGACATAGGTGGGGGGGGGGGCGTAGAATTCAGAACATGACATAAGTATGGGGGAGGGCATAGAGTTCAGATCATGGCGTAGGTGGGTGGGGGGAGAGTGGGTAGAATTCAGAACATGACATAAGAGTGTGGGGGGGTGAGAGGAGTAGAATTCAGATCATAACATAGGTGTGGGGATCATGACGTAGGTAGCGGGTATAAAGGACGGGAGGGGGGAGGCGTAGAATTCAGATCATGATGTAGGTGTGTATGTTGGGGGGGGGGGGGGGGGGGGGGGGGGGGGGTAGTGGCGTAAAATTCAGATCATGACATGGGTACGGGGGAGGGCATAGAACTCGGATCATGACATAGATGTGGGGGGGTGGACGTAGAATTCAGATAATGACATAAGTGGGGGCGGGGGGGTAGAATTCAGATCGTCACATAGGTGGGAGGCACATAGGTAGATTAAGATCATGACGTAGGTGTGTGTGTGTGGGGGGGGGGGGGGAGTGTGGAGACATAGAATTCAGATCATGACATAGATGTGCGTGGAGAGGTGTATAATTCAGATCGTGACATTGGTGTGGAGGGGGGGGGGGGGCGTAGTAGAATTCGGATCATGAGGTAGGCGGAATTCGGGGGGAGGTGGGGGGGGGGGGGAGGCGTAGAATTCGGATTATGGGGGGGGGGGGGGGGGGGGGGGGGGGGGGGGGGGGGGGGGGGGGCGTAGAATTCAAATCAGAACATGGGTGTGATTTGGGGGGGGAGGCTTAGAATTCGGACAATGACGTAGCTGTAGGGGGGGAGATGGATAGTGTGTGGGGAGGTAAGGGGTAGAATTCAGATCATGACATGGGGGTGGGAGGGGGGGGGGGTAGAAATCGGATCATGACGTAGGTAGCGGGTATAAAGGACGGGAGGGGGATGATGCGTAGAATTCAGATCATGACATAGACTGGGGGGAGGCGTAGAATTCAGATCGTGACATAGGTAGGGGGGGGGGGCGTAGAATTCAGATCATGACATAGGGGGGTGTGTGTGAGGGGGGGGGGGGGGGGGGGGGGGGGGGAGTATAAATCGGATCATGACGTAGGTAGCGGGTATAAAGGACGGGAGGGGGGATGCGTAGAATTCAGATCATGACGTAGTGGGGGGGGGAGAGGTATAGAATTCACATCATGGCCTAGGGGGGGGGGGGGGGGGGGAGCGTAGAATTCAGAACAGGACATAGGTATGGGGTAGGGGCATAGAATTCAGATCATGGCGTAGATGGGGGGGGGGGGGGTGTAGAATTCAGATCATAGTGCAAACAAAAAAACACTACTTGACAGTGGAAAAGGTTTCAGGTCGAGGCCTTCACGCCTGTCTGTGTGTCAGACAAGTCGTGACAAAGACAAAAAAAGGACGGGGACAAGGCTGAAGAAATGGTAAAAGGGGACAAGAAAGAGGAAGGAGGAGAAGGAGTTTCACTTTCATCAAGGAGGCGTCACTGCGTGCGAGCTAGTCCATATACGCTACACCACATCCGCTAAGTTTTGAGACCACACTACGCATGGTTTGAAGCTGATGGATATATGAATTAATAACAAAGATGAGACAATTGAAGAAGAGGGTCTCGTGGCTACGACTCGGCGGATGTCTGACCTACGCATTAGCCCAACGCGCTGGTCAGACCTTGAGTGCCTACCTACCATTTTTTTTGTGTGTGTGTATATGTACACGTATGTGTATGATGTGTGGGCATGGGCCCATGTCTGTGCGTGGGCGCGCGTGTGTGTGTTTGTGTGTGTGTGTGTGTGTGTGTGTGTGTGTGTGTGTGTGTGAGAGAGAGAGAGAGAGAGAGAGCGCAGGCATGTGTGCGCGTTTGTTGTGTGTGTCTGTGTTTGTGTGTGTGCACGTGTGTGTGTGCGTGTGCATATACGTGTGTGTGTGTGTGTGTGAGTGATTGTGGGTGTGTGTGAGCACACATTTCTGCATATATAGGCTACATGTGTACATATCTGAATGTGTGTGTGTGTGTGTGTGTCGTTGTATGTGGGCGTGTGCGCGCAGTTGCGAGTGTGTATGCATTTGTGCTCTCATGTGTGTGCACGTGTGTGTCAGTGTGGCCGTATACATAAGATAATGTTGCTTATAGCCCAGCCGACCGCAAAGGGCCACATCAGGGCTGTCACCGGCCGTGTACATCCACACATGTATGTGGGTAAGAACGTGGGAATGTACGCACACACGTTCGTATGTGTGTGTGTGTGTGTGTGCGCGCGCGCGCACGCATTTGTGTGTGTGTATATGTGTGTGTGTTGTTGGTTGCGTGCGTGAATGATCAGAAGATGACTTAAGAACAAGACCATCAATTACAGTATATACACATACACATAACAATAAGAACAACAACTCCACCTCAAAACACATCCCACGCACGCGCGCGCGCGCACACACACACACACAGGCGCGCGTGCGCACGCGCAAAAACAAACGCGCACACACACATACACACACACTCACAGTCACACACTGACTGACTGAAACCAATGTATTGTCAGATTAACTCGAGTTTGTACTGACCACTCGCGCACACACACACACACACACACACACACACACACACACACATGCACACGCGCGCGCGCGCGCGCACACCAACCAAACGCTTCCACACACGTCTGTGGACTCTCTCATTAACACGCTGGCATTATCCCACTGATACACACACACACACACACACACACACACACACACACACACACACACACACACACCGAATGAAATTTGGGGGGTGTGGGTGGAAGTCCTCACAATTCCCCGGGGAAGGGAGGGGTTGTCAAAGAAACCCATTGGCGCCAGAGCGTGACATTGTCCGCTGCTATCATCACCCCTGTCCAATATTGCTCCCACACTGCACGGTGGGCGTCAGAGTGCTCCGTGGTTACCGTTTTCACCTAGCTGGCCTCACAAGGTTCTCCGTTCGAATCCCGTTGTTCAATAGTAGAATAAAGTCAACAAGAACATAGAGAGAAAGAGGTAGACAGTTAGATAGGCAGAGAGAGAGAAGAGAGAGAGAGAGAGAGAGAACAGAACGGAACAGAATTTTATTCATTAAGGCCAGGGGTATGCACATTAATGATCAATATAACAAGATGATAGAGTCATGCCATCATCTGCTTCAAAACTAAATCAAAAGACCACATGGAAACGTTTTTTACCAGCTTACAAACAAGAGAGAGAGAGAGAGAGAGAAGATGTCATAGCTGTGCTGCCTGTTTCAACGTGTTTTAGTGGTGGTGTGAGTATAAACCTTTGTCAGCCACCCGACCCACGTCTGTCCCGTCTCCCCTCCTTCCCCAGCTCCCCCTCACCTACTCTTCAAGGATGATAACCTCGTCTGTCGTATTTTGTGTGTGCTTTGTCTTCCTTTGCCTTTTTTGTTCTATGAAAAAAGGCCGTTTTGACATTCTGTTCTTTGGCGTGTGCCTTCTTCCTTTGGTCTATGAAATAGGCCGTATTTACACTTTATTCTTTGTGTGTGTGCCTTCTTCGTTTGTGTGTGCGTGTGTGTGTGTGTGTGTGTGTGTGTGTGTGTGTGTGTGTGTGTGTGTGCTGAGAACTCTGTAATTGCATTGGGCTATTTTGAATCATATATTGAATCACTCTGGGACGCAATATATATCAATGGCTACTTCCTCTGTCGACTTTTATATGCTGTCGTCCCGGGGGTATGAGTGCGGTGTGGTGTTAGATATAGGCCCTCCGCCGCATTCCCCTCCGTCCATCTCCAGCCGTCCCTACCCTCTCACTCTCCCGGGACGATCATTACTCGCTTGCCGTTCCAGCTTTGGTGAGTTCACTAGAATGCAGGCCCGTCTAACTGACCGGTATAGTGTGGCTCAAGCAGTATACTTTGTCTTCATACTGGAAACATGTTTTATTTCATGCCCCAACCCCTACCACCCCCTCCCGTGTCCTGACTACTTTTCTACAGTTTATTAGACAAATGTGAACAGACATGGAAGAAAATGTTGGAGAAAATTTTTACACTCATTTATTTGGGCAAGAAAACAAAAGTAACACGAACACAAAGAGTTGAGTAGGACGTGAGAGAAGACAGACAGACAGACAGAGATTTCTTTTATTTGCGAGGACAGATAAGACCGTTGAGAGTTTTTTACTTCCAGTCCTTGCGAGGAATAGATAATACAATACGTTGTAAAATTTTGACATAAATCGATCGCGCAATGATAATGGAAATACAATACGGGGGGGGGGGGGGGGGAAATAAATCGATCGCGCAATGATAATGCTAGAGGGGGGGGGGGGGGGGGGGGGGGGGGGGGGGGGAGAGAGAGAGAGAGAGAGGGGGGGAGAGAGAGAGACTTTTGACACTTTGATACTTCAGTGTCATTACCAAAGAGGTCTCTGTGTGTGTGTGTGTGTGTGTGTGTGTGTGTGTGTGTGTGTGTGTGGGTGTGTGGGGTAGAGAGAGAGAGAGAGAGAGAAGGGGTAATGGAAAGGGAAAAACACAATAAGTAAAACAGGAAGTAACAAAAACAAAAAATCAAATGCAAAGTAGAACTTTTTCTGAGCTGTAACATCTTTATTACACTTTTAGAAGAAAATATTCCGCCACTAACAAAACAAGAGAGAAAAGAAAAAAGACGTGAATGCGGTCAGTTCTCATAACTTCCTGAAATGAGCCGGCTCGGGAAGGGAGAGTAACATTCAAATGTTTATATGGGCCTCACACAGAGAGAAGAATAAACCCTCACAAACTTGTATTGAGATCAGAGAGAATGAACTCTCACAGCAGTTTGGCATAGGACTAGAATACAACAAGCTGGCAGATACCAATATGGAGAATGAAAGGGGAATCAGCTCTTGGATGCATGAAACAAAGGTGAAACAACTGTCAGTTCCTGATATGAGGATGGGAGCAAAACCAACTTTCGGGTGTACAAATCTGAAGGGAACCAACTCGCATGTAGTTATAGGTACAGAGAGGAATTTATGCAACACTCAAAGATGTACATTAAAAGGGGACTAACTTTTGGGTCTTGAAAATGAGGACAAGGAAGAATTTACAGAGTGAACGTACCCTCAGCTATTGGTATGTATAGCAAGGGAAAACAATTCCTTCAAGGTGGACGACAGCAGAACGAACTCTCTACAAATGGTGAGAGGGGAAAGGACTCTCAAGCCAGAACGTGGGCATTGCACGGTAGGAGGATAACCAAGACGAATTATAGTCGAGAATGGACAGAAGTTAAATAACGCTAAAAAAAAAATAAAAATAAAAAAAATAAATAAATAAAAAATAAAAGTGGACAAACGAGCAAAGCAATTATCAGCTGTTTATAAAAGCTAGAGGGGCAGCAACCCTCAAATGTCGATGTGGACTAGCCCCCCTTTGGCCTGGTCGTTCTTGTCTTTGATGAGGCGATGCCCCTCATCTGCAGGTCGGTGGAGTCGGTGTCGCTGCCGTCAGCGTTGGCGTGCCAGCTCCAGGCGCCGGAGTAGCCGTAGTAGTAGGCGTAGTTGAAGAGCTGTTCTATCGTCTGTCCCGCCCCCCTCCGCTGGTTGAACTCGGCGATCACCAGAGGCTTATCCAGGTGGTAGTCGCTGGCGTGATGCTGTGAGTGAGTGAATGAATGAATGATTGAAT
>JADBJO010009366.1:50000-52500 GCA_016801955.1 Conus betulinus
GGAGTATGCCAGTCTAGCAAGCAGCTTGAAGGAATCCGACTTCCAGGTCCGGGTCTTCGCCTTAGAAGTGGAAGCAAGGGAAGCTAAAGGCTCATCATCCTATGACCTCTTGAAACGGCTCAGGATTTCAGGTAAGAAGAGGACCAGAACCCCGACGGCAATGGCAGAGGCAGCCGAAAAGAGAGTTTTGGTCAACTGGATCTGGTCGAGGAGGAACAAAAGTGAACTTCACAAGGCTTGAATTTCTCAACTTAGAACAGGTGTCCCGTTAGCAGTGGGGTAAAAACGTCCATCTAAAAAAAAAAAAAAGAAAGAAAGAAAGAAAGGCTTTAAGAAGCCCACCCATTCAAACGTTGCGGGTTCGCATCAGAGAAAAAAAAAAGTTGGCATTAAAAAGGCATCTGGGGGTCATAACCTGGATAACCGCTTGGAGTCCTTCTGTGTCAAAACTCACCTTATAGTGTCTTCCTACTAGGTACGGGGTCGGCGTCTACCCCAAGAGGGTGCCACCAAATCAAGCCAACGACAGTCCCATGAACTTGCCATACCGACGATTTCAACACGGACCCACCACGGATGTGCATGTGGAGAGAAAATCCGAGACGAGATCACCATGAGAGCAGGGTATGAAGGGCCACGTAATCCAATACTTTTTTTCTAATGATGATTCATGAGGAGAGGAATGGTAGAGAAGATGATTTAGAGGTTCATTTTGATCTGAAGGCTACATGACAGGATTACACTCTACGCTTTCTTTCATAATACATCCTGGCGTCAAGCAGGCCCGAGAGATACAGACACTTGCAGTGTCAGTTAGGAAATTATAGGAACACAGTCAGAGACGCCGCAGCCTGTCATAAAGTGGATGAAACTTAACAGTCTTGCCATTTGAGTTCAAAGTACACTCAACTGTGGGCAGCAGTTGGCCGAGGTCGAAAAATCCTACATCGAACTCACGTGTTCCCATCCTTGAGTCCGCGAAGCTATCCACTGCACCAGATCGGTGCGTGTTCGTTTTAGTCGTTTGGTTAGTTGGTTGGTTGGTTGGTTAGTTGGTGGTTGGTTGGCTGGTTGATTGGTTGGTGGGTGGGTGGGCTGGTTGGCTGGTTGGTTGGTTGGTTAGTTCCTTGGTTTGGTGCTTGGTTGCTTGCATAGTTGGTGGCTTGTTTGATTGGGAGGGAGGAAGGCTACATAAAGTTAGTTGCAGGGCTTCATCTCCCATTTAGCAAACTGCTCAGCCCACACACAAGACCTCACAGCTCACCTCTGCATCTGCTGGATGGTGAAGGCTTTCCCCGCCCAGCCAGCCCCGGAGCCGGCCAGGTAGGAGGAGTCCTGGCAGTGGTCGGAGCTGTGGTGGTCCGTGCGGAGCAGGCCCTCCATCTCGTTGATGATGTCCCAGCCACCCAGGGCCGGGTGGTCCTTCACGGCTCGCACCCAGGGGATCAGGGCGTGGTCCAGGTAGGACTGCAGCTTGGAGGTGTCGGTGATGAGACCCTCCAGATGCCTGCAAGGCATCAGGCCATGGCAGCTAGAGGCTGCAAATAGGTCTACGACCTGGAAGACCCTTTACGGTGCTTCGGAAGACGATGTTACCGAGAACATACCTCTCTCCGTTGTTATTGCTTCACTTATATCATAGATTTCGCACTCTGGTAAAAACGCAGCTCCAAACATGCTATTTCGTGACAATTATTATTGCTTTGTTTATGTCATTAATTTCACACTCTTGAAAAAAGTGCAACCCTAAACATGCAGATGTATGACCAAAAAAATAATTTATGAACATATTTAAGATCGGGAAGGGTGTGTGTTGTATTTGATTGTGTGTAATTAGTTTCACACTCTTGAAAAAAAGTGCAACCTTAAACATGCAAATTTATGCCCAAAAATGAATTAATGAACATATTTAAGATCGGGAAGGGCGTAGCATTTGCTTGTGCTTGGAGTATTTGCACTGTTTATTTTATTAGTGGTTTTCTTCTCTCTTTTTTTCAAACTGGTGAATGTATCAATTTCATAGCAGTGCACATGGTGGAACTTTTTTTCTTCTTTTGTTTTTTTTTTTTGGGGGGGGGGAGAAATAAAGAAGGGGGTGGGGGAAATTGGACGAGAGATGTGACGAGGCGGTCTACTTCTTTGGTTATCTCCGGTTGATTTCCTGCTAATCAATGTTTTACTTTATCTTGTTCGTTGTGAATCTATTGTATACCTCAGACCTCTAAAGAGACAAAGGGATTCAGCTTTTTAGATTTGTTTTCCTTGAATATTGGATGGACACTAATGACACCTGGCGTAGGAAACTCTGTCGTTTTGTACGGCCTACTTTTATTACAGATATAGGCGCCAGTGTGCGTTGAGTCGTGGTCGTGTTGTGTTGTGTTGTGTTGTGTTGTGTTGTGTTGTGTTGTGTTGTGTTGTGTCGTGTTGTGTTGTGTTATGTTGTTGTGTTCAGTTATATTGTTCTGCGTTTTGTTGTATTGTCATGTTGTGTGTTGTT
>JADBJO010009366.1:57500-72500 GCA_016801955.1 Conus betulinus
ACTGACCCACCCATGCCCTTACACACCAGCATTCAAGATGCCTCCACCCACATTGTCCACAAATACACATCCCAACATGCACACCTGCAGGCATGCATTGGTCACACATAGACATGAAAACATTTCTTATAAATCATGTAACCGTGACAAACATACATGTTTCTGTGTTTTTTCAGATTAACAGGAGTATTTAGAATTTTTCACCGTAAAAAATTTTCTTACTCTGAAAAAAAAAAAGAAAGTAGAGTTGGTATAAGTATTGATAGCAGCACCGTTGAATGTTGGAACGTGGAGTACATAACGAAGTAGAGCGCCCAACAATAAAAGGGAGAGAACTCAAAAGGGGATTACATAACGGAAGTAAAGCGCTCAACAATAAAAGGGAGAGAATTCAAAAGTGGAGTACATAACGGAAGTAGAGCGCCCAACAATAAAAAGGGAGAGAACTCAAAAGGGGATTACATAACGGAAGTAGAGCGCCCAACAATAAAAGGGAGAGAACTCAAAAGTGGAATACATAACGGAAGTAAAGCGCCCAACAAGAAAAGGGAGAGAATTCACAAAAGCCGACACTCATAAATGAGGAAGAGGAGCGAAATTAATGAGGTTTACAAATGAAGGGACATGGACCGAGAAATGGTATGTCAGTGGCGTAGCGGAGAGCGAGACAAAGAATGCAAATGGAGATGAGATGGAACGAAAAGGAGGTGCAGAGAGAGGCATAATGATTATTAAATGCACGTATGCAGTTCAACACACTTGCTTGAACGCATCTGGTAGGGAGGGGGGGGGGGGTAAGCTCCGGATGAACGAAGTATAAGGTATACAGCTTTTTTTTTTCAGTATCATATGTGCGGAATTTAGTCTCTTTTTTTCAGAGCTAATAACTTGGTGGCGGAGTTTCAGTTTCATCAAGAAGGCGTCACTGCAAACTAGTCCATATGCGCTACACCACATCCGCTAAGTTTTGAAACCACACTACGCATTATTTAAAGCTGATGGATAGATGAATTAACTAGGCTAAGATGAGAGAATTGAAGAAGAGGGTCTCGTGGCTATGACTTAGCAGATGTCTGACCTACGCATAAGCCCAATAGTGGGAGGCTAAAGAGAACAGAAATTAATGAAGAGATAATGAGTTGACTCTTGGGTTTCCATGTCTTCGTTTGAAACGGTCCGTAGCCTCATGCGGCGAGTGATACCACCATTAGCTCATGGAAGATATCTACGAAAGTTTGAGCAGTTTGCAATGGTAATGACTTACCTGCCAACAAACCGCTCACTGACAAAATCACCAACAGAGGAAGCGACCACATCTGCAAAGAGAGATCATATCCATAGTTAAGCTATAATCATACAGTCCGGTCATAATATTTATAACCCTCTAGGAGTTTCAGCAGTGCTATTTGTGTCTGTAGTTATAACAGTGAATGTTGTCCAGTCATAAGGTTCATAGCCCAATAGTAGTAGTTAGTATAAGTTGCAGCAGTAGTAATTAGTTGCAGTAGTAGCAGTAGCAGCAGTGGTAACAGCAGTAATAGCAGTGGTGGTGATGATGGTGGTGGTGTAGCAGTAGTACGAGTAAGCTTACTTTTGGTAGTAGTAGTAGTAGTAGTAGTAAAGGTAGTAAAGGTGGAAGCAGCAGTAAAATTAGAATCAGAAAGAGGAGTTGTTAGAATTAATCTGTTTTACCTTGTTATTGTTTGAAAACCCAGTTACATTCATCGTCGTATCACAGATTCAGAGCGACTTCTATTTATACAGCGTGTGCAATAATTCTAGACTTAATATCGAATTAATTCTACGCAACAACAACAACAAAAAACTGGGTAGAAACACCCAAAACAGAGCGACAGCCTTGAGAAGAGAGAGATTACACTTTCAGATCATATACATGGAAGAGTACTAAACATACACCACACACACACACACACACACACACACACACACACACACACACACACCCTGAATCTCTCCTCTCTCTCTTCTTCCCCCCCCCCCCCCCCCCCCCCCCCCCCCCCCCTCCCCCCCCCTCCCCCCCCCCACCTCACACTTTCTGCTCTCCCCACCCCTACCTCCTTCTCTAACAAACCGTGGTCATGTCAAAAGAATTAACAGTAACCGAGGAAGGTTGTTCTAATCAATGTTGTCCAGAAAAGTCGCTGCCATCGGCAACAACAACTGCTGCTCAAGAGTAGCAAGTATAAACTGCAAAATTGTGGCCCTACCTCCCAGCCACCCAACCCGCTTTCCCCTCCAATACCGTACAGAAGGAAAGTATTTAACAAGTATCATCAAAATCATGTTTTCATTTTTAGCACAACAAACAACCGTATGCACGTTTTCGTACGGAAATGAAAAAAAATGTAGGCGGACTAAAGCTTGCTGGCGAATGTTGTTGTTGCACTTTCGACGCAGAATGAACTTGAAGTGTATAATTGCTCTGGAAACAAAAGCATTCGGGCGAATCTGTATCTGTAGGTCTTCATGGAAACGAATTGGTTCCCAGACAACTGCAGTTAAAGCGCCCACTGTCATTCACGGAACTCTAAACAATTTGTGTTCTTTTCTTGATTTAAGAAGCGCTCTCTCTCTCACACACACACACACACACACACACACACACACACACACACACACACACACACACACACACACACTCACTCACTCACTCGCACATACTCATTGTGTATCCCCCTCCTTTTTTTCTTTCCATTTTATAAGTACTGCCGTCAATGCTCTTTTGTTCAATAGTCCCTTTCGGTGTGAGTGGTAAAGACAACAGAGCGAAAGCGACAGCGCACCAAACATTAGAACATGAACAAACCCACACGCCATGTATCAAACTCGGGGGGGGTGGGGGGTGAGACTAAAACAGCAAGCAAATGTTCATTGGTAATGAAACACACAGACAATACATGGTGTGTGAGGCGTTGAAGAGAAAAAAAAATGAAAAAAGGGAAGGATGAAGGCCCCACTGGAAGAAAGGCCGTCGTCTTACCAAAAACAAAGGGAAAAATGAAAAAAAAAAAGAAAAGAAAAGAAAAAAAAAAAGAAGAAAAAAGTACACAAAAAAACAAAAGACAAAAAAGTAAAGACGGGGTGGTGGAGGGAAACAAAAAAAAAGTTGTCTCTTATACATGTGTGTGCATGCGTGCGCGCGCGCACGTGCGTGCGTGTGTATGTGTTCGTTCGTGTGTATGTATGTATGTATGCATCGATAGATAGATATTGAGAGAGAGAGAGAGATTCGTAGATACGCTCAGATGAACTGTTTTATATACAATACAGACAGACAGACACAAACGGTGAAAATGAAAGAAACAGAGGGTATGAAGAAGACGGGAAAGGGCGAGGAACAAGGTGGTGTTTGAAGGGTGTAGGGATCGCGGACGAATAGCCCGACAGATGCTGAAAGAGACAGACAAACAGGGATAAACATGGCACATAATCATTATAGTGTATAAGACCAAAAAGTACGTTTATCAGAGAGAGAGAAAAAAAAGGAAAAAAAAATGCACACATAAAGATGAAGAAGCCAAGGAAAGAAGGAAAAGAAAGGAAGATAAAAGGACAGAAAGAAAGAAAGAAGGAAGGAAGGACAGAAAAGTTATAGAGAATGAAACAGATGAGAAAGGAGAGGAGGGGGTAAAAACACCTGTCTGACCTTCACGACACTGCCTGGGAACACACGAAGGAAGCTGTGTGGAGCGGTGGCCAGTGATCCCTCACAGATCCTCTGTCCGAGTGCGGTCTGGGAGACCGTGGACACTTTAAATACAGACCACGCTGATAACGCCTGCTGTCCACTGTCTGTCATCTTCAAGACCAGTGTGTCGTGGAACGTGTCTCTCTGCTTCAGAGAAATGACACTGGGTGATGAATGATTAATGAAGTTAGCATGTTGTCTGTGCATGTGTGTGTGTGTGGGGGGGGGGGAGGGAAAGAGAAATGGGGAGGAGTGAGAAGAAAGAGATGCACGAGTGCATGTGTGCGTGTGTGTGTGTGTGTGTGTGTGTGTGTGTGTGTGTGTGTGTGTGTGTGTGTGCGTGCGTGCGTAGGGGGGGGGGTGCGTTTGCGTGTGTGTGCGTGTGTATGTGCGTGCGTGCGTGTGTGTGTATGTGTGCCGCAAGGGCAAAATGATGAGAGGGGTGACAGGAGGAGGGCTACGGGAGAAAAGAAAGAAGGGGGGGGGGGGGCTTTCCTTAAAGGCGAGGAACGGGGAGGGGGGGAGGGGCGTTAAAGTATTCTAGATGGGGAAACCGATTCCCCATACACCCCACTCCGTGGAGAAAATATATCCTGTTCAACTGGTTGCTAAAAAAAATACTGTCTCTAGCTTCTCTTTGGTAGTCAACTTCCCGTTTGTCCTGACCGTGTGCAGGACGTATCTATTCATCTTCTTCGTCTAGTAGACAGAAAACAGCGTCGCTAAAAAACAATACAAATATAGAATCATATAAAACAGCTTGCCCCCCCCCCCCCCCCCCTCCCCCACCTCCTTCCCCCTGCGATGCTCAGAGGAATGGTTTTTGACTTAGAGTGTCGCAAGGATAAGAAAAAAAAAAGAACTGTGTGTGTGTGTGCGTGTTTTGTCTTGTCTTGTGACTCGTTTGTCCACGTTTCTCTTGGCGGTTCGCTAACATTTATTTAAGATTTGTTTAGATTTCTGCCTGCACTCGTCTTACTTTGCAACTAGAACTTTTTTGTTGTTGTTGTTTATACGTTTAAGATGAAGAAGAAAGACTGCAATCATAATTACAAATAAGTCAAAAAATTAACTGTACCTTCAATTTACAACCTGCGACCCATCACCCTCCTTTGGTGCGGTAAGCCTACACCCAAAAGCAACGCATGACGCATGAGCGCGCGAAACAGATATGTAACTGCCGGGACATTTGACCTGCTCCGGGTTAAAAAAAAAAAAAAAAAAAAAAAAAAAAGGAGGAGGAGGAGGAGGAGGAGAAGGTAACGCCCGTCTTTCAATTGCAAATAGAGTAACCTTTTTTTTTTTCAATTTATGGGTGAAGCAAATAGATTTACATAGCCTATTATTTGATGGGAAGCGCTGGCCAAGATAACGATCGGAACGTCGACTTTTTTTTTTCTTTTACTGTCCTTTCTTCTGGCAATGTACCCACGCCACTCATTACGACCCCCCGCCTCCCCCTCCCCCAAACCGCCTCCTCCCCGTCCACGGCCACAGCAGAATCATTGACTGGGATCTCGTAGGGTCACACTCACGTAGTGGCATTTTCTCTCTCTGATTGGACTAAAAAGCTGAGAAATGAGGATAAATTGCCATGCACGTGCTCACTAGCGGGTTCTGTCGTCTGAAAAAGATAAGGTCACTCTCGCTGAACGCCAGCTGTGATACGAATTACCTTCCCTTGTAGGTTTCCGAACATTGTTGTATGTATGTATCGTTGCTTCGCGTAGACAACAGTGAAAACTCTGAGGCTAGACTTATTCACCAGAGGGCGTGACTACTGTCTTTTCGTGTCCCAGATAAACCAAAAATGTTATGGCTGAACAAAGCAGAGAGGATTTCCTGACTGCCCCCTCCTCATTGAAGACAACAGTCATCTTATTTGTTTTGAAGATGAAGACAGTTTTAAACGGATGAAGGTGAAGTCGAAACTAGATGATTTTATTCTGTCTTTTTTGTTTTAATTTTATTCTGAAATGTTGCTGATTTTGAGTTGTCGTCGATGTTCTTGTTGTTTCTGCCGTTGTTCGTGTTTCCGTCTCTTATTCATAAATGTTATTGTGCAAGTCGGCCAACCAACTTCGACCAATCAGCGCAGAGGGACAGCAACGCCAACCAGCTGCACAAACTACAGTATGGGATACCTTGTCCTTAAGAGCCTTCGGCCAAATGGACATTTTCCTTAAAGCCTTCGGCTTCGTCCAATAACACATTGTCCCTTAAGAGCCTTCGGCCAATAGGACATTGTTCTCAAGAGCCTTCGGCCAATAAGACATTGTCCTCTAATGTCCTTAAGAGCCTTCGTCCAATAACACATTGTCCTTAAGAGCCTTCGCCCAATAGGACATTGTTCTCAAGAGCCTTCGGCCAATAAGACATTGTCCTTAAGAGCCTTGTCCTTACATTGAGCCTTAAGAGCCTTCGGCCAATAGGACATTGTTCTAAGAGCCTTCGGCCAATAAGACATTGTCCCTTAAGAGCCTTCGGCCAATAAGGACATTGTCCTTAAGAGCCTTCGGCCAATAAGACATTGTCCCTAAGAGCCTTCGGCTAATAAACATTGTCCTTAAGAGCCTTCGGCCAATAGGACATTGTTCTCAAGAGCCTTCGGCCAATAAGACATTGTCCTTAAGAGCCTTCAGCCAATAGGACATTGTTCTCAAGAGCCTTCGGCCAATAAGACATTGTCCTTAAGAGCCTTCGGCCAATAGGACATTGTTCTCAAGAGCCTTCGGCCAATAAGACATTGTCCTTAAGAGCCTTCAGCCAATAGGACATTGTTCTCAAGAGCCTTCGACCAATAAGACATTGTCCTTAAGAGCCTTCGGCCAATAAGACATTGTCTTTATGAGCCTTCGGCCAATAAGACATTGTCCTTAAGAGCCTTCGGCCAATAAGACATTGTCTTTAAGAGCCTTCGGCCAATCATTGGCCCTAAGAGCCTTCGGCTAATAAGACATTGTCCTTAAGAGCCTTCGGCCAATAAGACATTGTCTTTAAGAGCCTTCGGCCAATAAGACATTGCCCTTAAGAGCCTTCGGCCAATAAGACATTGCCCTTAAGAGCCTTCGGCCAAGAAGACATTGTCCTTAACATCCTTCGGTCAATAGGACATTGCTCTTAAGAGCCTTCGGCCAATAAATCATTGTCTTTAAGAGCCTTCGGCCAATAGAGTATTGCCCTTAAGAACCTTCGGCCAATAGGACTTTGCCCTTAAGAGTCTTCGACCAATAAGGCACTGTAAGAGCCTTCGGCCTATAGGACATTGTCCTTAAGATCCTTCGGCCAATAGGACATTGTCTTTAAGAGCCTTCGGCCAATAGAACATCAACTCTAACTTCCTTTCCTCCAGGGCCATTGTGATTCACGCAAGTCGCTAAACTCTCTTCCAACTGTCATCAGATGTGCCGAGAAATCATGAAAATGTCCTCCTAAATCCCTATCGAACAACCTTCGAGAAAGAAGGGGGGGGGGGGGAATAACACCTTCCTGGATCCATGATTTACTCCAGACATGGACAAAAACTGAAGACTGATCGCTAACACTCATTCCCTCTACGGTTTAACTGTTACATTTGTGTTATAGATATTATTTAAAATTCTCTATTTGAAAAAAAAAAAAAATCCACATACAAAGAAAAACAAACGTTGGTCGCCTCAGTTTTTTTTTTTTTTTTTTTTCTGAAGGCACGGATAGCCCCATGGCACCTGCATGCCAAGCTCACGAATCATGCCATGGGGTGGGTACCAGATCTCGTGCAGACGACACTGCGGAAGGTGAAGTCACTCAAAATATGGCATTTATTTCAGTCAACATGCAAGACGTCCGAGGGTTTCCCGGCTTGTGTCGTGTAAATGTTTTTGCTACATTGAAATGGTTCTAATACTATTTTATTTCTACATATAACACTACAACAACTTTTAGGCCAGCTACGTGCCCTGTCCTTCCACTTGTTTTATTGCAATTCAAGATCAAGGGTTCAAGGTCAGGTTTCAGAGACATTATTTACAACAGTGTCTTATTATTGTGATTGGTCATGGCAAAAAGATAGAAGGGAAAGGAACAGTAACTCGCTTCAATTCCTGATTACTCACCTCTGGCTGAGTTTCATTCGCTTGTACACGTGACTGACTACTTCTGTGCCGGAGAATTGTTCAGTGGGTTGGCTGCCCTTTCTGATTAGCATGTATGCCGGTTTTTTTCCTCGTGCAGTGTTCAGCGAGGTCGTTCTACTGCCTGCACGTTGGCCTTGACCGCCAGCAAACTACTCGATGTGTGTGTGTGTGTGTGTGTGTGTGTGTGTGTGTGTGTGTGTGTGTGTGTGTGTGTCTGTCTGTCTGCGTGTGTGTGCGTGTGTGTGTGTGTGTGTGTGTGTGTGTGTGTGTGTGTGTGTGTGTGTGTGTGTGTTCTTCGAATTAGACATTTAGATTACTATCAGCCAATCAGTTCAACAGGAAGAAGTGGATGCGTTCAGTATGCTTAGCGGAATTCTAACAGCGGTCTAAGGGAGGAAACCTTTGGCTGCATTTTCACCGGTCTTTTAGAGTTGCGTCTCTTTCTTGTACTGTTTTTGCCGACAACTCTCACCGAAAATGTTTGACGTTTGGACTCCAAAGCGGAAATGTGTTTTATCAGGGATGTCAGGCTATAGATGTGCTGTGGGCTTTGTGGTGAATCTATACTGTTTTCGATGTTCATCCCATACAGTGGCATGTTCGAGGACTTAACCCTGAGCAGAGGGGTTTTTTTTTTCTTGCTTTTTTTTTTTTTTTTAATAGTAGAAATTGTCTTCGAGGTTAGAAAAAAAGTGGAAGTTTTGTTGATATGAGGAGGAAGTTTTAGTGTTTAGTTCGGCCCTCTTGTCATCTGCCATGTCACACGTCACATGTCTGTCATGGTGAAACATGCTGGTCATTGTCCCAAGGACAAAAGCTACAAAGTTCTCTCTGCCTTGCAGTCCAGCCCGCTGTTAAACTGCTCATTTAGAGAAGATTCATGGGGATGATCTGTAAAGCACGAACTCTGCCTTATTGAGAGGTAATTGTTTCAGAGAAGGCGAAATGTGTGATGTTCATTCTGGGACATTACTACGTTCTTCGACCGATGGAACAAAAAAAAAAAAAAAAAAGATTTTTGAATGTTGATCTTCTGTTTCACCCATACAAACTGTCTTTGAGGATGTTCAGGAGATTTACAAGAGAAAAATAAAAGAAAGTAGAAATAAAAGAGTAGAAGTCGTCAGCGTTTCTGTCATAGACGTTGACGATTTCTGTTCTGTTATCTTTTTCCTATCGCAAATCTTCTGGACATCTGGAGAGATAGTTTGCCATGGAGAACAGTTGGCCTGTCTTATTTTTTTCCTGAAAACATAAGTACGCCGATAGTATATTTGAAGCAGACGACCGTTGTGATGACTGTAAGACTATGCAGACAGTGCCGTTCTGCGGATTATTCTCCTGTTCCTGTGTGGCTAGGTTTTATTCATAATCAAACACACACACACACACACACACACACACACACACACACACACACACACACACGCGCGCGCGCACACACTCACTCACGCACGCACGCACGCACGCACGCACGCAAGCACACACACACACACACACACACACACACACACACACACCACAGAGAGAGAGAGAGAGAGAGAGAGAGAGAGAGAGAGAGAGAGAGAGAGATGGTGTCGCTGCTTCATCACCTAGATCATCAAGCCATTTATCACTGCTGTATACTTCATCTGTGACAGCACTAGTTAAGTCCCCACCTAATTTCTGTTCAAACAAAAAAAAATCGGGTATGGAAATAGAAGGGATAGGGGAGGGCTATTCTTATGCTTTGAAAACAAAAAATACAAAAGACTGGAGGGAAAAAAAACCTTGGAGGGGTGGGATTTAAGCGTAAGTGCAGGGGAAATTCAAACTTTGAAAGTTATATTTCCTTTGTGTCTTTGTGTGGACATTCTGTCTTGAGGGAAATCTGCTTTTATCCACACTGTGAAGACGTGTAGTGTGACCGTTAAAAGTCCAGTTCAGAAAATGAAGTAATGGAAAGGAACTGAACCATGATAGAGCATGTTTGTTTCAACCCAGGGCGTTTGATTTTCCCCCCGAATAATAAGATTCAGCACAGGTAACGTTTACTGGTGTATCATGAAATCTGTTCAATGTCAAGGGCGGAGGTGAAAGGTCAATACATCACAATGTGATGTTATTTAAGCTACGCCCTATTCCAGCTGTAACTTGCGTTATCAGTGCATTCTTTAGTGTGTGCTGTCCAAAAGCGACAAACGAGTCTATGAAGTTCTGTTGTTGTTGTTTTGTTATGATTTTTAACAAAATCATTGCAAATGTATGTGTGCATGTGTGTGTCTTAGTGTGTTAGTGTGTTAGTGTGTGTGTGTGTGTGTGTGTGTGTGTGTGTGCGTGCGCGTGCGCGCGTACATGCTTATATGTGTGTTTACTAAAATTTACTATCGCTGTTTACCCCAATATTCTTTTCTGAGGGTAAAAGGTCAAACTAAAACAAATCAGCTGTTATTTATTTGTTTTTCTGTCCGTCCTTCTTTCCAATCGTTTGAAGGCAGCGCAACACATGAGTTAACCACCACCAGTGTCGCATCTGTTTCAGAACATACCACAGCCTCATAGTGTTGTGTTATCACAGGTGCAGATAAAGAATGTTTGAATGAAAAGCATCGACTAGTTTTGTTTTGATATCATTTACGTATTACGATTATCACAGCTCTCGAGGCAGACATATGGATAGTGATAGATTATCGGTTCCTGAAGGCATAGGGGAGATTTTTGCAGGACATACAAAAAAGGGAGGAGGGAGGCATTTTTTTTCCCTTTCTCGTTACATTATTTTTTTTAGGTGGGTACCTTATCAATCATAAAGTTTCTCTTCTTCTCTAATTATTCTTACGAAACTTGTAATCCTGTTGTTTGGCCCTCAGCATTCACTGTTTTCAAGATGTAGACATGTATTGGACGGTGCGTTTTTCACACACGCACGCCCTCACGCACGCACACACACACACACACACACACACACACACACACACACACACACACACACACACACACACACACACACACACACACACACACACACACGCACGCACGCACGCACGCACACACACAACCTCTTAATGAAAACTGGTTGCATTCATATATTCCATCTTTATTTCATTAGACTGTAATAACCAAACACAGAACATAAGACAAAAGCACCCAAATACAGTGAGCACAGCTGCAAAATGAGTCTCCACATTCCATGCCAACAGAAACATGGCTATCATGGACATTTTTAAACAGTTCCTTCAGTTTATTTTTGTTTTCTTATCATCACTGTTGCCGGTACTATTCTTACGATTATGTTGACGATAATGGTAATTGTTGTCATTGTTTACCATATCATTCTGCTCGTTGATATCTTTCTGTCTCTGAGCATTTTTTTTTTAGTCGTTAGATTTTTCACTAAACTCATCTTTCACCATTTTTGTCGCTGTCGCTGTGCGATTTGTGGGGATGGGTACATTTATGCAAAGTAATACGAAGATTTTGAGCAGAATGCATTTACAGACATAATCTTGCATACAATCATTTTTGTAATTTTGATGTCGAAATAAAGAAGGAAAGAAAAGCATGGCTATTAGAATACCACAAAAAACACATATGAAATATTTGACATGCAAAGCAATCCCCCACCCCCCACCCCCAAGATTATCTCTTCTTCATCACAACTTTACACACATACACACACACACACACACACACACACACACACACACACACACACACACTCACACACACACACACACACACACACACACACACACGCGCGCAAAACACACACACAAATATAAATATATACATACTCGTATAATGTTACATGACATCATAACATTCAACATGCATTCATACATCTGAAGTCCAAGATGAAATAGCACCAGGATGAAGAATGGAGAGATCGAATAAAAATCGAACATCATCGCACGTGCACGCATGCTCTCACACGTGCACACGCATGGCTAGGATCCTGTCTTGATGAAAACATCTTCAGGAAGTTTCAATCCATTCAAGTGATATTGTGCATAACCCCATTCTGATTTTGATATCAAGTCCAAAGTTCTGCCGTCAAGCTATTTCTCAATCACGTAGATCTCAGCACAATTCACTTCCGGTTCACGCACGCATGCACGCGCGCGCACGCACACACACACACACACACACACACACACACACACACACCATGGACACTGACGCCGTGTCCAAATGTTATCTCTAAAGACAAAACATGGCTTACTGGAGTGTTGGAATGACAACCAACATAGCACCAACGATAAGCCTCAGGACTGAAGAGTGTTGCAATGGCACGAACATAGCACCAATGATAAGCCTCAGGACTGAAGTGTTGCAATGGCATGAACATAGCACCAATGATAAGCCTCAGGACTGAAGTGTTGCAATGGCACGAACATTGCACCAATGATAGCCTCAGGACTGAAGTGTTGGAATGGCACGAACATAGCACCAATGATAAGCCTCAGGACTGAAGTGTTGCAATGGCACGAACATAGCACCAATGATAAGCCTCAGGACTGAAGTGTTGCAATGGCACGAACATAGCACCAATGATAAGCCTCAGGACTGAAGAGTTGGAATGGCACGAACATAGCACCAATGATAAGCCTCAGGACTGAAGTGTTGCAATGGCACGAACATAGCACCAATGATAAGCCTCAGGACTGAAGTGTTGGAATGGCACGACATAGCACCAATGATAAGCCTCAGGACTGAAGTGTTGCAATGGCACGAACATAGCACCAATGATAAGCCTCAGGACTGAAGTGTTGGAATGGCACGAACATAGCACCAATGATAAGCCTCAGGACTGAAGTGTTGGAATGGCACGAACATAGCACCAACGATAAGCCTCAGGACTGAAGTGTGGAATGGCACGAACATAGCATCAACGATAAGCCTCAGGACTGAAGTGTTGGAATGGCACGAACATAGCACCAACGATAAGCCTCAGGACTGAAGTGTTGGAATGGCACGAACATAGCACCAACGATAAGCCTCAGGACTGAAGTGTTGGAATGGCACGAACATGGCATCAACGATAAGCCTCAGGACTGAAGCTGAAGAATAGTGGACAGGAGAAGGAAGAAAAGATGGAAGCAAGAAGAAAAATGTTAAAAGACGGATTGAGGAAAAGAGAGGACTGAAGGAGGGTAAAAAGGAAAGAGTGTAGGAAGGAAAGAGTGTAGGAAGGCAGGAAGGGAAGAGTGTAGGAAGGCAGGAAGGAAATAGTGTAGGAAGGAAAGAGTGTAGGAAGGCAGGAAGGAAAGAGTGTAGGAAGGCAGGAAGGAAAGAGTGTAGGAAGGCAGGAGGGGAAGCGTGTAGGAAGGCAGGAAGGGAAGAGTGTAGGAAGGCAGGAAGGGAAGAGTGTAGGAAGGCAGGAAGGGAAGCGTGTAGGAAGGCAGGAAGGAAAGAGTGTAGGAAGGCAGGAAGGAAAGAGTGTACGAAGGCAGGAAGGAAAGAGTGTAGGAAGGCAGGAAGGGAAGCGTGTGGGAAGGCAGGAAGGAAAGAGTGTAGGAAGGCAGGAAGGGAAGCGTGTAGGAAGGCAGGAAGAAAGAGTGTAGGGAGGAAAGAGTGTAGGAAGGCAGGAAGGAAGATGAAGGGAAGCGTGTAGGAAGGCAGGAAGGAAAGAGTGTAGGAAGGCAGGAAGGGAAGCGTGTAGGAAGGCAGGAAGGAAAGAGTGTAGGGAGGAAAGAGTGTAGGAAGGCAGGAAGGGAAGAGTGTAGGAAGGCAGGAAGGGAAGAGTGTAGGAAGGCAGGAAGGGAAGAGTGTAGGAAGGCAGGAAGGGAAGCGTGTAGGAAGGCAGGAAGGGAAGAGTGTAGGAAGGCAGGAAGGAAAGAGTGTAAGAAGGCAGGAAGGAAGAGTGTAGGAAGGCAGGAAGGGAAGCGTGTAGGAAGGCAGGAAGGAAAGAGTGTAGGAAGGCAGGAAGGGAAGCGTGTAGGAAGGCAGGAAGGGAAGAGTGTAGGAAGGCAGGAAGGGAAGAGTGTAGGAAGGCAGGAAGGAAAAGTGTAGGAAGGCAGGAAGGGAAGAGTGTAGGAAGGCAGGAAGGAAAGAGTGTAGGAAGGCAGGAAGGAAAGAGTGTAAGAAGGCAGGAAGGGAAAGAGTGCAGGAAGGAAAGAGTGTAGGAAGGCAGAAGCAAAGAGTGTAAGAAGGCAGGAAGGGAAGAGTGCAGGAAGGAAAGAGTGTAGGAAGAGGAAGGAAAGTGTGTAGGAAGGCAGGAAGGAAATAAGCGAGATAGCAATGACGGAAGGACGGAAAGAGTGCAGGAAAGGTGCTGTCAGAAAGAAAGAAGAATCAGAGAAAGATGGAAAGAAAGCAGACCAGAAAAGAAGGAAGAAAAAGATAGAGGTGAGGAATAAAGAAGCGAAGGAAACGGGGAAGAGAAGAAAGGGAAGAGGGGGAAGGAAAGAGGAGGGGGAGGGGGGGCGGAGAATACAGATCGCGCTGCTTCAGGAGGAGGAAGGGTTTGGCTTCATGATCAACAGCTCCGTCTCTTCCTGTCGCATGTGTTTGGTCATCTTGGCCAGCGATTTCCTCAGCAGCTTCTCCAGCTTGTTCTTCTTCAGTAAAAGAAGTTCCTGCAACAAGGTCAAGTACAAGTGTTCTTTAACCGACCCCTCGTGGAGTGTGCAGGAGATCAACACCACGACCTGCACAACAGGTCCCCGCATCGTTATCCCAGTCTCCGAGTATGGAGAATAGAAGCAACCGTTGTTGTAAACATAAGTTCAAGGTCAAACCTTATTTGAAATTACTTGCAACGCGGAGAAAGTCAGCAGCAACTAGGGACCAACAAGTTATAGTGTAAGTATTACTTTTTTTTTTTTTCATAGTGTGGAATCGATAGAATTTCGATTAGATATTTAAACATAAACTGCGCCAATCTGGAATAACAATGATTACACAACATTTCCAAATTCAATACAGTTTCTTAATTTCAGACGATTTTCATTTATGTGGTGAAGATGTTTTATACAATGATGTAATATTTCATTGATTCAGTCGCTGATTTGCATGCAATAACACCTTATACCAAACAGGTTATCATTTACTGGTTTACATATTGAGTGAGCAGAACATTGAAACAAGTCCGCCATTTTTGTCTTGCGGCCAGTATATGATGTGATATTTTGGTGGAAGAAAAGCGTTGATTTGCATGCAGTAACAAAGTAGGTAAATCACACTAAACAATATATC
>JADBJO010009366.1:77500-84537 GCA_016801955.1 Conus betulinus
AGCTCTGCAGCTGAACGGTTTAGCCATTTGACTGTGAGTAACCCCCCCCCCCCCCCCCCCCCCCCCCCCCTCCCCCACCAGTCCCTTCTGGCCCGATCCTAAGCATCGGTATCGGTCTTCTGAACAGGGATGGACACAGAACTCGGCGAGACGTGCGAGGGCACGGGTAAAGAGTGGCCTGCTGCCGTTAAGTACACTCCCCTTACTCACCCATCCCCCAGTCCCCCAACAAACACACAGAGCCATCTTGAGTGAGTGAGAGTTGCGCCTAGCAGGCTGAGATTTCTCTCTCTCTCTCCATGTTTCAGTGATTGTGGTGGTTTGAAGAAGTGTTTGTGGTGTATTCTTGTACCTGGGTGTTTGTGATGAACTGGACTTTCTTTTGGATGACATTTTGTGCCTCACTGCCTCTGGGTTTTAGAATGATTTGGTTTGTTTTTTCTGACAAACCTGGTTCAAATTCTGTGCTCCCCATCGCAGCCATGTTTTCCACCACCATGCTTCGCACGTGCTCCCCTTCCCCCCCCCCCCCCCCCCCCCCCTCCGCTGCGCTGTGTTTCAGCTCCACACACACTGCGAGCGCTTGTGTGTCGACACTCTCCCCCTCCCCCTCCTCCCCTGTCTTCCCCCCTCACCTACACCCGTGATGAGTTGCGTCGTCTGCGTGTTGGCGTCGGTCTTCCTCGTGTGCGAGGCCGTAGAGGTGGTAGAAGGAAAGAGAGGAAGATTCCTGTCATCAACCACGCTTGTCGTCCCCTCTTCACACCATCCAGGTCAAAGGCAAGTGCTGTGAACTTTGCAAACCTAATTTCAGTGCCACTTGTGCTGCTAGTCAGTCTCAGTCCAGCTTCAACTTCAAAACTGCACAGCTCAACCCGCGTTCCGTCGGCTGCTCTCGAAAACGTTCCGCGATCAGCTACTTTATTATTGAAAACAGTGTTGACATTTTTGGGTGTCATGCACGGAGTCTTGGTTACTCCCAACTGGGGACGAGGCTAAATGTGTCGACCTTGCTCCTCCTGGCCGTAGAACTATCTCCTGTCCAGGCTCCCACCCGCGGCGGCGGCATCGCTTTCGTCGTGCGTGACTCTCTGTGCTCCCACCTCACCTCCACCACCCCTTCCCGTTCCAGCATTCCTCCTTTGAACTTGCCCATCTTTCTGTCACCCTACGTCAGCACTGTCTTCAGCTTTTCTGCATCTACCGTCCTCCCCCCCACCAAAAGAACAAACTCTCAGACTCTTTTTCATTGAAGAGTTCCCCTTCCTGGAAACTGCAATGCAATACAATCAGTGGCTGTCCTGTCATCGTTGGTGACTTCAATGTTCACGTCAACGTCCCCACTGACTCCCTAGCGCTTCGCTTCGCCGGTCTGCTGGACGATTTCGGTCTGCACCAGGCTGTCACCTTCCCGACTCACCAGAAAGGCCACACCCTTGACCTTGTCATCAGCCAGCGTGACGACAAACGGCTGCATTCCACAGCCCCAGTTTTCACTCTAGACTTTTCCGACCACTACTTCTGTGTTGTTGCCCAGCTCCGCCTGTCACGTCCTTCACGCCTTCCCTGTGTACATGGAGGCCAGAAAGATCGCCGCTGTGTCAACACCGTCACCTTCCAGTCTGATCTTCGGGTCAGACTGGAGGCCTCTTCCCACCTGTCAGCTGACCAGCTCCACCAGCTTCTGTCCAGTCTACTAGATCAGCACGCCCCAGCCACCCGCCGCCAGATCTCCAGCCGGCCTCCCTCACCCTGGTTCACCTCTGTCGGACCTCAGCTGCTGCAGGCTAAGCGAGAACGCGCCAGGCAGAGCGTTGCTGGCTCAAATCTGGACTACATGCTCATAAAAACAAATTTTCCTACTGCCATTAAGCTAACTACTAACATTCTGGACAGTGCCAAATGCCGTTTTTTTTTACAGTGCCAAAATCCTAGCCTGTAGTACATCCCGACAACTGTTTACTGTAACCAATACTCTACTTGGCAAATCAAAGTCCACACCCTCTGCCCTCCTCAATCCCTGCGACAGAACTCTCCCCCAGCGTTTCCCCGATTTCTTCTATAGTAAAATAGCCACTATTCGCCATAATCTGGACTCTTGCTGCTTCTTCCCCTGCTGTTCCTGATCCATCCTTCTCCGCCACTCAGTGGTCTGAAATCCACTCTGTGACGGTAGAAGAGGTCAGGAAAATCTTGAAGCAAGTCACTGTCAAAACATGTGAACTTGACCGTCTCCCCTCATCCCTTCTTACCTGCTGTCTTGACGATCTCCTCCCATACTTTACATCCATTATCAATGACTCTTTGAATCAGGTTTTTTTTCCCACTCTGTTCAAATCTGCAGTTGTCAGACCTCTCCTGAAGAAGCAAAACTTAGATCCTGAAAATCTCAAGAACTACAGACCTATCTCTAATCTCCCTTTTCTTTCCAAACTGATTGAAAAAGTTGTTCCCGCCCAACTGTCTGAACATCTCTCTGTAAACAATCTCTTGTACTCAAACCAGTCAGCCTACCAGGCTGGCCATAGCACCGAGACAGCGCTTCTCAAGATAGTAAACGATCTCCTCACAGCTGTTGATGGAAACAAAGTTTCTCTTCTCTCTCTCCTAGATTTGTCTGCTGCCTTTGATACAATAGATCACTCCATTCTTCTCTCACGACTCAACACACTTCTTTTGGTCTTTCTGGTTCTGTCCTTTCCTGGTTCTCTTCATATCTCTCTGATCGCACGCAAACTGTTTCAGTGAAAGATGTTAAGTCTCCAGCAAGAGCACTTCAGTTTGGTGTCCCTCAGGGATCTGTCCGGGGACCGGTTTTGTTTGTGCTGTACACCAGCCTCTCTCGGCCATTATCAGCCAACACTCTCTCCTTCACCATAGCTTTTCAGATGATAACCAGCTGTATATCTCTGCCCATCTCAGTCAGCTTCATGAAATAATCTCCTCTTCTCAAGAATGCATTTACGGATGTTAAATCATGGATGCACAATAACAAACTACAACTTAACGCAGACAAAACTGAAATAATCCTCACTGCTTCGAAACACACTATTAGAACTCACTCTCTCCCTAGTTGTATAAATGTTGATGGAAACGAAATAAATCTATCAGTGTCTGTTCGTAACCTCGGCGTTACACTCGACCAAACTCTCTCTTTCAAATAACGTATCTTTAATGTGTGCAAGTCCTGCTACTTTGAACTTCGTAGAATCAGCTCAGTTCGCTGCTTCCTCACTCAAAATGCTCTGAGGACTGTAATCTGTGCTTTTTGTCCTGTCTCGGCTCGACTATTGTAACTCCCTCCTTGCCGGTTGTCCCTTAACGCTCATCTCTAAACTTCAAAAAGTTCAGAACAATGCCGCCCGTCTGATCTCCCGCTCCTCTAGATCTGATCACATATCACCAATTCTGTCATCCTTACACTGGCTCCCAATTCAGTCTCGCATTGACTTTAAAGTTCTCCTCCTGGTTTTCAAAACTGAATAGTCTGGCTCCCTCCTACCTCTCTGACCTCTCCTCATCTCTGTGTTCCGTCTCGCAACTTACGCTCATCCACCTGATTCTCGTCTGTTTCGGCTTCCCTCCGCTCGCCTGAAAACTTCAGGCCAACGATCTTTCTCTTACCAGGCACCTGCTCTGTTGAATAGTCTCCCTTCTTCTTTGCGTACACGGACTCTTTAGAGACTTTAGAAACCTCCCTAAAGACACATCTTTTCCTTCGGACTGATTAACGATATCCACTTACCTCTGTAATATGCGCTTTGGGCTCTTGGGAGGGTAAGCGCTCTATAAATATCCTTTTACATTGCACACACGTCAAATCTCATCACCAGCTTTCGGAAGAGAAGGCCACTTTGGCCGTTGGTAGGGATGACACGTTACACATAGCATGTACCTTCCCGAAGTTGAGTATGGCTGCCTTAATGGCGGGATAGAAAAAAAACGGTCATACACACAAAACTCCACTCCCTACACAGGGGGTGTCCGCAGGGGTATCAACCTGCATACAGAAGAAGAAGAAGACGAAAAAAGAAGAAGAAGAATCATTTATAAACGCATTTTTTATCGCATTTTTTTTTATCGCATTGTATTGTATTGTATCGTATCGTTTCATCGCCGCATTTGATTTCTCAATGTAAAATTCGGCCTGCCCTCCCAGGAAAAGAGATCACGTCACCAAACGGCGACGCTATCAATTGTTTTCTCTGTACGCGTATGTTTCTGTTTACCTACTGTAGCGGATGGTTTTCGTCCATTAATTTTGCCAGAATAACTTCGAAAGAAAATATTCTTACTGTATTGAACAACAGCAACAACAAAAAACATGAAGGAAGAAAACGAGACAACAGGGAGCGGGAAAAGTACTCACGTAATACTCCAGAAACCGCTGCTGTCTCTCTTGCAGCTTGCTGGGCTCTAAGGGGTGTCGGCGGAGTCCGATGTTGATGCGTTTCCTAACGCGGGACACGACCCGGGAGAAGAACGCCCTGACAGGGTTCCTCCGCCTGTACTCCTCCTCCGTCTGTCGCAGCCTCTCTTTCTCCAGGTGGCGTCTAAGCGCTCGCGTGGCCCTCTCCAGACTCTGACGCATGTCATGCTTGAGCAGGTCCGCGTAGATGTTGTGCTGGAAGTCCACCTGTATGTTCAGCCTCCGGGGCTGCTCCGCCCGCCGCTTCCTCGTTCCCCAGGTTCGCGTTTCGTTCCTGAGGTAGAGGCAGCCGCGACCTTGCTGGTAGCGTCCGAGCTGGACGGTGCTGCTGTGGTTCCAGAGTCTGGTTGAGGAAGCTCGGGCACCTCCGTGACCTGTGGCTCTGCGGACTCAGACCACACTCTGACCTGGTAGCTGCTGACGGCGACAGCGTGTTCTTTTAGGACATTGTCCAGGGAACACGTGCCTTCAGGATGGGGCATTTTTGATTCTGAAGCATCTGCGCGTTTCCGTTCCCTGCGACTTCATCGTCTTCCGTCGACTGGTTTGGTCGTAGATGTCTTCAAAATCATCTTCGTGCGCTTTTTGGGTCCGTAGATATCTTCGAAATCATCTTCGCATGCTTTTTTTGGCGCGTAAATATCTTCAAAATCGTCCTCATCTAGTTGTTTCAGGGTTTGTGTGTCTCCGGAATCGTCCCCATTCAGTCCTTGCACGTCTCCGTGCCGTCAGCTTCAACCAAACTGTTGGCAGAGGTGGTACTGAGCACGCTACTTTCGTAGCCGCTGGTCGCTCCGCTGCCAACCTCTCCACCGAAAACCCCGTCGATCGACGATCGGTTGGTTTTTTTGCCCCTGCGTTTAGAGGTTCCTCGGGGTTTCTTGACTGTCGTTACCAGCCTCTCGACCAGGACCGCGTCGCCGCTGTCATCGCTCGGAAGGCTTGCATTGCTTCGGTAACGTTCACCGCCGCGAATGAGTGGATGGTTTGGACTGCTTGGGTGGCTTTGATCGATCGATTCCTGCAAATTCAAGCCAGTGACGTGGGTGAGATTTATGGTGCATCTTGCTGAAAAAGTGTGTGCGTGTGTGTGCAATATGTCTGTCTGTCAGTCTTTCTATCTGTGTTTTTTACGCCGTGTTTGTTAGAGGTGTGCTTATCTGTACGCAAGTGAGCGACTGAATGAGAGAGAGTGAGAGAGAGTGTGTGTGCGTGTGTGTGTGTGTGTGTGTGTGTGTGTGTGTGTGTGTGTGTGTGTGTGTGTGTATTTGCCTGTCTGTCTGTCTATCTGACTGTCTTATCTGTATGTCACCGTCTCTGTGTGACTGTGTCTGTGCGAGTCTGTGGGCCTGTATGTGTGTGTTTGTATTGAGCTTCTGAGCTTGTGTTTCTACACACGCGCGTCTGCACACACACACACACACACACACACACACACACACACACACACACACACACACACGTGCACTGACCTCTGATCTCTGACGGACGGGTGGGACCGGGAGGGGGGTCGGGGACGGCCCACAAGTGATGGAGCGGGGGAGAAGCGAACCGTCCCTCCGCCAGGTTCCTGGACGACAGTGGCCACGGGCCCCGCAGGGAGGGGTGCTCAGTGCTGAGGTTGAACTGGATCATGGACTGCAGCACTGGACAGGGAAATGGCGAGGGGGGGGGGGGGGGGGTGAATGCCAAGGGTGTGCGCAGTGCATAGAAAGAGAGAACACAATGAAATATACAGACGAGGGTGGGGCGGGGGTTCGGGGAACCGCGAGACAAAGAGACAGGCAGACAGACAGACAGACAGAGACAGAGAGAGGGAAAGAGAGGGTGGCAGAGAGAGAGGTGGGGTGCATATGGACAGAGAGACAGACAGCAACAAGCAGACAGACAGACAAGGATTGAAACATAGATACAGAGACAGACAGACAGGCAGACAGACAAACTGAGATAGAGACAGAGACAAAAAGACAGAGAGAGACTTGCATGGTAGTGGGGGAGACGCCAGCGAGCGAGCGAGACAGACAAGACAGGCAGACAGACAGTCTGGCAGATAGATAGACAAGACAGACAGTCTGACAGATAGGTAAAAGGAGAGAGAGAGAGAGAGAGATTACACAGACAAGTAAGTTTCAGCTCTACAAAAAAGACACATACAGATAGAGATAGATGGTGGGGGGGGGGGGGGGGGGGGGGGGGCGTGCAAGCGAGTGATAGAGTGGGGAATTAAAGAGGGGGAGACAGACAGACAGACAGAGGGTGGGAAAAACACAGGCAGACAAACAAGCAGAAATACGGATCGTGTATGGGGAGAGAGAGAGCGAGCGAGAAAGAGAGAGAGAGAGAGAGATTACACAGACAAATGGCCAGTTTCTGTTCGAATCAGAGATTCGATCAAACGTCATCAACACATGCAAACCTCTTTTTTCACCCGCAATCCTTAACCCCCTCAGTCCCCGCCCCTACCCCCTCACCCCCACCACCTCCGAAAATGAAACCAAACACAAACGGAGCACACGACACAAATCACCAGGAAAACATCACACCACAATACATCACAGGACAGAACAACAAGACACCAGCCCAAACAGCAACACAATCCCAAACTGCA
>JADBJO010009367.1:10000-12500 GCA_016801955.1 Conus betulinus
AAACCAAAGGCCTTTCCTGCTGCAGACAGGCAAATGGCAGCTCTTGCAGGTCTGGTGCGTTGAGTGCTGCGAGTGCACAGTCATCGACAAATAGGAGGTATCTCACAAGGGCCTCATGAACTTTTGTTCTGGCCTTTAGGCACCTTAAGTCGAGGAAGCAGCCATCACATCTGTAGTGGACAGTGATCCCCGCGTTGGTAATGGAGACAGCAGAGAACAGCATTGTGGCAAACATGAGGCTGAACAGGATTGGTGGCAGGACACATCCTTGCTTTACTCTGTGGATATGGGGAAGGTGTCAGACACTGCCGTTTTCCACTACACGAGCCATCATGCAGTCATGGAAGGATCGTATGATCTTGACAAACTTCAGTGGGCAGCCAAGTTTAGAGAGCATAGCCCATAGATCCTTGCAACTGACGGTATCGAAAGCCTTTGTCAGGTCCACAAAGAGGATGAAGAGGTTCTGATTCTGTTCCCAGCCCTTCTCTTGCAGCTGGCGAACAGCGAAGATCATGTCGATTGTCCCCCTGTTGCTCCTGAAGCCACACTGGCTCTCGGAGACCACCTCGTTCAGCAAGTGGTGTATGATGTATGGCCAGGGGAGTGCCATCAGGGCCTGGTGCCTTTCCGATTTGGAGCTGCTTGAGCACCTTCTTGATTTCCTCCTTAGTCGGTAGGTCGTCAAGCGATATCAAAACTGGACGTTGAGGCACGTCCCAGATCGCTTGCTGATCAATCTGAGATGGTCTGTTCAGAAGCTGGCTGAAGTGGTCGCACCACAGCCGTACAATATCACTTATCAGTAAGCAGAGTGCCATCAGCTGTCCGTACAGGTACCATGGCGTTGGAGGAGGGGGCCATACACCGTCTTCAGGCCTGCAAAGAACTTCTTGGAGTTGTGCTCATCAGCGTACTGTTGTAACTCTGTAGCCTTCTCTTTCCACCATTTGTCCTCCATCTGCCTCATCACAGCCTGGACCTTTGCCTCTGAGATGCTTCAGACGATCATGCTTGGCTGTTGATCCCTTGTCGTTGAGCCAGCTTGTGTGGGCTTTGTGCTTCTGTTGTAGTCTGCCTATCTCCATGTTGTTGCTGTCGAACCAGTCCTGGTGTTTCCCTTTTGGGTGCCTAAGAGACAGCCTGGTAGAGTGGTAGACTGTGTTTCTGAAGTTTACCCAGGCCTATTCTAGGTCAGCTTCATCTGGTAAACTATTGAGCTGCTTTCGCAAGGTCGGTCACGAAGGTTTCTCTTGTTACCGGATCATTCCGTTTCTGGACATCCAGCTTCTTCTTGATGTTGGCTTTCTGGCGTCTGTGGATGCTAGCGATGGAGAAGGAGAGGTTGCACCTCAGCAGCAGGTGGTCAGTCCAGCAGTCCGCTCCCCTCTCATTGCTCTTGTGATGTGGACATCCTGGATGTCACGCCGCCTAAGGATCACATAGTCCCGATCAAGTGCCAGTGTCTGGAGCGAGGGTGCATCCAGGTAGCCTTGTGGAGGTCTGGCAGCTGGAACAGTGTGTTGGTGATGGCCAAACCAAACCCGGCGCAGACTGTAAGAAGTAGCTGGCCATTTGAATTTTCCTGTTCCACTCCATGCGAGTTGATGATATTCGGCCGAGACTGGGAGTCCCTGCCCACATGAGCGTTGAAGTCCCCAAGAAGTAAAAGCTTGTCATCCTTTGGGGCACTGTGTAGCAAGCTTTAGAGGCTATGGTGGAACAGTTCCTTCTATTCTTAGGTGTGGGTCATGGTGGGGCGTACACACTGATGTGTGTCAGGTGCTGCTTTCCTTGGATAGGCAGTCTCAGAGTCATCAGACGATCACCAATTCCCTTTGGGACAGACTCTAGGTTCTTGACCAGCGAGGAGCAGATGGCAAAGCCACTCCTGCTTCTATTTTATCCTTCAGGGGCCTTCATGTCCAGAAGAAGGTGTATCCAGCTCCTTCTTCTGTGGTATGTCCAGTGTCTGCCAGCTCGTCTCACTAAGTGCAGCAATATCAACTTTGTAATGTTTTAGTTGTTTGCCCACAAGTGCTGTTCAACGCTCTGGTCTGTCGCTCCTGCTGTTGTCCATTAGAGTCCAGAAGTTCCAAGCTCCAACACATGAAGTGCGCTTGTTCTTTGTGGTAGATATTGAATGATTCCGACCGCAGTGTCAGGTGTCCGGTCAGCTGTGGTATGCTGACAGGATGGGATGAGGCAAGCTTTCTTTAGGCCACCTTTTTTTTAGCCCCCCCCCTCCCCCTTGAGGGGGAGCAGTGCTATCCTTAAATAGGGCTGCTCCATCGCCAAGGTAGCTGCGGAAACCTACTTTTGCTCTGTGAGTAGAGTGACGACCATCCTGCCCTGACCGCCTGAGTGCAGGTCCATGACTAGCAGATCCCAGTGCCACCTCCCACCTGACACAGTCGCCACTCGCCTGACGCCCCAGGACTTGGGAAAGCAGTAAGGAGAGGTGGAGTCAATGAATCCTGGGCAAAGAAGTATATGGAGG